>JAQQRF010000589.1:0-112016 GCA_030523145.1 Trissolcus brochymenae
AGTTAGGGACTTTGTTTATAAAAATTAGAATAATTGTTGTTTTTCAAAATACGGAGAAGAGCGCCATTCAATAATAATGGGAGAATTCGTAGCACACTATAACAAGATTTTCGGTTCAAAAATGAAAACAAACAATAATTTCTATGATTAACCTCCACATCGAAAACTAGAAATCATTATTTGTCAATGTTTTATGATAAAAGTTGAATTTTTATCTATAGGAATGTGTAAAATGAATGAGAAAATGGCGCTCTTCTCGTTAAATTAATTTACAACCAAATTATCAATTTTAATTAAAGAAATCTGTAATGTCGGTAACTCCCGGATTCACACCACCTCAAAGTTAAGGTGAAATTAAAACAAAAAATTCTTCGTCACCGAGATTCGAACCCTTGACTTCAAAGTGGTAGTCAACAATTTTAACCACTGTTCCATCGAGTTCGTTTTTCAAAATTTTTAGTTTTATAATTATATCCTGAATTTGTTGGATATTAAACGGATCTAAAGGGAGGATACTCATTTTTGTTTCCCATTATTCTGTTATTTGACTTTGGATTCTGATACACTACCAAGTTTCGAATCCAATGGGCACACGTAATTGTGCCGAATTATAATTGGACGATAATGTCGATCGGAACATGCAAGAGGCTCAGAGCAATGCAATAAGGATGCGTCAACATTATCGAGTTTCGAGCATGGCATATGAATGAATAGATGACCGTATTCAATTGGTCTGTTACGAGTTTCGCCAAGTCCTACGGAACAACCGTTGTATTGCCAGGAGAGGCGCCAGACTTGCTATGTTCGCATTGCATTATTCATTCCTGGTCAACCCGCGCCTATCCCCTTGTCACTACCAATTACAAACATTAAAACTTTCTACATTTTCACATCTCAAAACTCTTTCAACTGTTTTCATCTCAAGAACATGTTTAAAATAATGGGATTCATATCAATCAGTTTTATCGTCGAATCGGATTCGAAAATATTATCATTGGAGTGAAAAATTATTCTTGAAGTGAAAATAAAATTCTTGGATAAAAGTTAATGCTCTAACTTCAAAAAAATTGTTTTGAAAAATTGTTAATTGACATTTCATACATTTTTAATAAACAAAAGACTAGTTTTACTTTGTAGAACTATGTTAGGTTGTAAAGAACAAAAATTAATTAAAACGAAATTAGTTTTACAAAGTCAGGCGTGTCTTATTCTGTTTGATACAAAAATTTGTACAGGTAAAAGGTTAAAGGTGATAGATTTTCTTTTATTTTGGTTGGTCGAAACGCTGGACTAATTACTAAAAATCAGAAAAACATGGCAAAGTATGAAAAAAAAGTCCATATAAAGATTGTAGCTAAAATATATTCAAAGAAAAAGTAACATAACATTTGAAATCTTGCGAAATCGAAAGTTTCTTTTATTATTTCAGTTAACAGGGGTTGCAAACAAAACACTAACACCTTGTTTATTTCAAACAATATTTCACGTGAAGTGACTTGTTATCCGGAGGATCGAACTCGTGTCTTCCAAATAAGTGGTTTTCTGCCGGTCGAAAAAGGAGGCTGATAAAGTCCTGAAATAGTCTGGGAAACTTTCATATGTTATTTTTGCAAAGCGATAAAACAAGCAAATATAAGTCTTTGACGACCTTTCGCTTTATGTCATCCAAAAGTTGGAGAAGAGGCATTTCGTTGTGAAGTGGCGCAGAAAGGAGTTAAAATAAACGAGATAGTCTGAACAAAGAGAAAATCAAAAAAGAGTAACGCGTCAACGGCCAACACCCCAGACAGACAGTGTAAATAAGAAACGTGTCTAGAGAAAGTTTTCGCGTCACTTCTGTCAAACTTTCCTGTTTGCATAGTTGCAATTTGTTTGCTGTCTCATCTATTTTTCCACTGTATTAGCTAGATTTAACGTTTCCTAGTACACCCCCATCAGAGAAACTAAGCTTCTGTTCCCAGGACTAGGTATGATTTCAATCAGACCTGTACATCCACAAGCTTTAACATTTGGTTCAAATTCAAGCCCAGTTTCTCCCGCAGGTGTTTTTTTTTTTTTTTTTTTTTTTTTTTTTTTTTTTTTTTTTTTTTTTTTTTTTTTTTTTTTTTTTTTTTTTTTTTTTTTTTTTTTTTTTTTTTTCAGCTTTTCATCCTGTTTTTCGTGGTGGAACGATTTGTTTTCGCCCATTTTTTTTGTTTGTTTTTCCATTTTTTAATTTGTAAATGGGATCATTATGAGCGCGGAAAACAAATGCCCTTATTTCTCTCATTAACTACAAATAATTGTCGGCAAACAGGAATTACCTGCAACGACATTAATTGCGACCGATCTCTGTGTGTTGAGCGTGGCAGAGCGAAAATGCAGAATTAAGCAAAATAAAAGATAATGTGTCAATTTCGGCATTACAATGAAGTGCTTTTGCAGGTCTTAACGTTCATTTTGTGTTATTCCATTATGCAAATTGGAGAGAGCCTGTGATTTAAAAACGAATTATCTCCAGTGATAATTCGTGCGTTTGTTTTTGGGGTAGGCTTTTGGATGTAATTTGCAGCTCGTCGTCGTGTGATTGGTCGTGCGCCCCGTTCGCGAAACGGTCCCCAGATGCATCGGATGAATTGTTTAATCCCAACCATCGGACGTAAGGATTTCGACGATAAAAGTTGCTACTGAACGGTTCGTCTCAACAAAAAAAAAAAAAAAAAAAGAAAAAAAGATAGGATTTACTGGACAAGACGAGATATGTCTGTCGAACGTAAGAACTGCGCAACTTTATAGATTCTTTTAAGTAAAGGACTTGGGCTATTGGCTTGACGTTTCTCCGCTGCACACGAGCAGCTCAATATTCTAGTCAATTCAGAAAAACAGCCCTCTGTAACTACAAAACTAAATATCCATCATTCCTCGCCAGACTTTGCAACTCGTCCAAAACTTTTAATACAAAAAGTTTCTAATAAATCTTAACGTTAAACATGGCTCTCGTTTCTGATTTTTTTTTTTTCTTATTCCCTTTCTCTTCTCAACGACGCAAAATAATATGCAACCAAACTACAAACTTTACATTTATGAATATGAATCTTCATCGTGGATATCAATCTGATCTGTCAATTTTTCAATCAACTCCTGTGTGGATGCAAAAACCAAAACCAAAAATATAAAAAAAAAAGGAACAAAAAAAAAAAAAAAAAAAGAAAAACAAGTGCGTTGCACCTGTCGCATTTCATAACCCAGCACGTATCTCTATTTCTCGTTCTTAGTGTGTAGTTGAGATTTCGAATCGAATCTGAATTTAACGGATGATTTACGGAACCCGTTCTCTGACAAGCAATCCCGCAGACCTGTCCTTACTCTTCGTGCCAGCAGTCACGTTCGGCCTTTTTTTTTTTGCCTTTTTTTTATTTTTTTTTTTCAAAACCATCAATTTACATGTACGCCGCCCCCTTATTTCGTATCCTTTTGAATATTTCGCTCGTTTTGTCTCCTACTTTCTCATCTTTTTGTCCTGATAATGTAACAAATAATGACCATTATTTATTTTCAGACTCGGGGTGTCTTAAAGCCAAGCTCGCGCGCAACCCCGAAACGACATCTGGTGATATATTTAGCAACGCCCCTTCGAAAAGCAAACCAGATAAAGAATTAGCTGTTTACCTTTAGTAGGGTGGCTTCGAGTTGATACAGCTTTGGCAAGCCAACAAATCAACAACAGAATATATTTCGTTAGTTTTGTCTATTCCTGTTGTTGTTATTGAGTTAACAATTACAGGATATGAAGTAAGTCACTCGGGCGTTTGCGGGCAAGTATATATTCTCGTGAAAATCGTTGTTTGAATTGTACAGCGAAAATACGCGGATTGTTCCATCCTACCCAAGCTTTGGTGAATACCCTCGCGCAGCTTGCTACACTCATTGTTGAATTGCAAATTTGTGTCCCTCCTTTTTTTTTCCGTTAATAATGTCGTAAAAAAAAAAAAAGAAAGTAATTTCAGCCGAAGCCAAAGCTTTTGTTATTAACGTTTGATCGAATGCATGCAAATCAAAAAATGCACCAATTTTCCTAATCGTTGATGCAAAAAAAAAATTATCTTTTCCATCTCACCCCTCCCCATCTCCCTTCTCTGATGATAAAAAGCTCGCGAATATTTGCGGCGCGCGAGAGATGTGTTCACGCACAAATAAGTCCGAGTTGAAAAGCGTTGAATCGATGGTAATGGGCTTAAAATAAAAATTGAACTCGACCACATTATATCGCCCACAGAGAGAGCAACACAATTTGAACATATAACAATTTGTATTTTCTTTCTCTCTTTCACTATTTCTCTCTGCATTTTTCCTTTCTCTTTTTTATATTCTGTCTCTCTCTTTCTACCTCTATCTTTGTCTTGGTATGAGAAGTACATACGGGATATATATAAACATATATGTGGCACTGTGATTGTTTCTACTTTCAAGACAAATTTTCTTTCCTGCAGTGACGTGCATTAGTTTAAGTAAAGTAGCTACTTGTAAGACACAGCACGGTGTTTCCTGACAGTTCACCAATACCTCGGTTTATTTGATCAATCAAAGTGAGTGATCCTTTGCAAAACGAGAACTTTTGTGAGATCGACGCCTTGAACTCCGCAAAGCAACATTTTACATCACTATTCGTACATTTTAGACTAACAAAGAACAGTGATAATAACATTTGCACAATGCAAATCGGAAAGCTATTTTTAAGATATATATTTAAAGATCATTTAGTCAATTTTTTTTAATTGATCTAAATTGGAAAAAAAAAAATTAAGATCTCAGGTTGTATGTTGTAGGGCCCCAAAATTCGATTGCAAGTCAGTAGTGAATTAAAAATTGAAACGACTTTCAAGTACCATCAAGAAATGTTCGTTGAACTGGGGATTGAATTGGAAAACGGCGGCCTGAAATTGACGAAATTTCGAGATACGTTGGAAATACTGTCGGCGAGTATACTTAAATTGTGTCAATATGAAAAGTCGTTGAGTCGGCGGCCGGCCACGAACGAAGCTGAATTTTTAGTAATGTGCTTGATTTGTTCGACTTATTCGCCAGAGAGAGCCGGATGGTTCAATCAACTTTGATGCATTGGCCCGATAGTGCAGCTTCATTCAGACTTTATGCCCGTTAAACTCTGATTTTATACTTCGGCACGAACCAAAGCAAGTTAGCGTAAATAAGTTTTTGAATGGCGGGCTCATTTATTTTGCTCCCAACTTTATATGCGAACCTTTTTGAACAAAATTTCGCCTTTTTTTTTTTTTTTTTTTATTCTCACGCTTAATCCCGAACTACAATCCCAGCTTCTTTTCACTGTCACGGCCTTGAAAGCACGCAAGATTTAAGATTTTAATTGGCCCTGGAAATGTAAAACGGTGCCCCCGTATCATGAATTATGTCCGAATTTCCGACGTTCTCGCATTGTCCTGCGATTTTGCGGCAAAAACTGATGATCATGAATTAATGGTCCGAGAGAAAATTGTACCGAAAGTTTAAGGAACAAAGTTTTTGGTTAATTGAAAAGTAGAGGGAAGCTGTACTGTCAGTTCATCGAAAATTGCTCCGTCGAAAGTCGTACACTCCAACGTACTTTTTTTCCGTTCAACTTGTTTTCAGACAAGTTTCATAATCAAGAAACGTAATCATGAACGTTGTATTGTTCTCCAATATTTGACAGCGCTTTCTATCTTTTTTTTTTTTTTTTTTTTTTTTTTTTTTTTTTTTTTTTTTTTTTTTTTTTTTTTTTTTTTTTTTTTTTTTTTATATTTTATAATTTATTTTTTTTTCCATTTAATTTTTTTTTTTTTTTTTTTTTTTTTGTGCATTATCAAGTGCAGCGAGATGTAGAGATCTTTTGTTTTCTTAAGCTCAGCAAATATGATAATTTTCAACAGAATTCTAGCTTATGGCAGAGTTATATAGTGCAAAAGTTTCCGGATCGTTTGGTGGAGGGAGAAGTACCGTGGTGGCGAGCATTATTTCATGTATTCACGTGACACAGCGGCAAAACTGTTACGAATGCGATTGTAACCGACATTGATAGTAAAAGTTCGATAAACAGCTGTAAAATAACAAATCCAGTATGTCATCACCTCGTTTAAAAAATAGGGGGAACAAAAAAATAAAAAGAACCTGGTCGTGTCATAATGAATCTGAGAAGTTTGAAGGTAAAAAAGTGAGTGGCAGGGATTTAAAAGGCGCATAAAAAAAGGCTTTTGAAGGGCCACTGGAGTTTGAAGAAAAAAAATTGCAGTGACCAGTTGACCTGATTAACATAAGGTTTTCACGAGCGTTTTGATGAAATCTATGTGTCAACCAGCTTTTTTTTCACCTTCTTGATGACTTACCAGAGCATCAAGATGAAACGTGTGACGAAATGATTACTTGTGCTACAAATATCTGGGGATCTGGCCGAAAAAATGAAAAACAGACAATTTGAAACGCTTTTTTTTTTTCACCTTTCAGAGTGTCGACTCATTTTTTATATTTTTTCAGGAAGAGTTTGAATAGGAAAGGAGAGGCGTCTGTGAATATCGACACGGATGAACAGAGAGTCGTGTCGATTGCAGAGATGCGATTTAAAGACGGCCCTCTTATGAATCGTGCGCGCAGTTTTTCTTTCACCCGGTATTACCCCGTCTTTATATTCTCATATCCGCTTTTATTCCCAGCGCGTTCCTTTGCAGTGGCAAAGTAGATAGCTCCAATAAAAGTGAGCCACGCCAATTCTTCCAAACGCTTTCAAAGTGTTACTACGACTTTTATCCATAACGACTTCCCTTGTTATGTACAATCTAGTTGTTAAAAGCTCACTGATATAAGTGTACTGTTGAAACAACTTCTGCTCGTAATATCCCTTGTACTCGACAAAATCTGTTAACCATTATTTGGTTCAATAATTTCTGATTTCCTAAGATAAAAAAATTTTTTTTTCCCAGTCCAACTTGTATAAGTGCTCCGATAAGATATGTTATATATCGCTAATCTCAGAACCTTCTGTGGGTTCTTAGTTTTTTTCATTAATTGTCTCTCGCTTTGCATTTTTTCGTCGTTCAAATTTTTTCAACCGAGCAAAATTCTTAAATGGCGAATCGTTTGATAATGAGATAAACGATGGGGTCGCTCAGAATTCACAGTAAGAAGATAGGATTAAGGCAACGAGATTAGATGAAGTTAAAGCGACAGGAGTAGAAAATGGGGGGGGGGGGGAGGTGTACTGATATAACGTTCATAGAATCTATGAGTCAAATGTTAACAGAATGTCGCTGTGCAAATAACGTGAATCTAGATTAAGTGGGCTCATCCGAGTCCCTTAATTTGCCTTAAATTTTTTTTCTTTTTTGCATTTATGAATTAAACAAATTTTCAAGTTAATCACTTGCGCTCGGAGTCAGAACTTAAATACCACGCGGCTGTTTACTCTGTGCCAACTAATGACTGCGGATCCAAATCGATCCCTTATCATCAATTGCACATGCAAGTTCAATTTGCCCGTTAGACCGGAGTTGTGGAAATAATTTAACATGCCATTGTTCCTTGAATGAATCACAAATAATTTTGTGATAAAATTCATTGCTGAATTCCAATTTTGTTTCAGTGCGGTGTACCCCTTTTCCCCAAATTCTGACTTTGACTTTTTAATTTTTCATTTTTTTTTGCAACTACTTTAACGTTTTTGATATCTTCATTCAAATATAATTCTATGATACATCTTCGTACCTGTCCTCAAGAGATGGGGAAAAAGTCTCACATTTATTCCGAGAAGAGAGAGAAATAGAAAGAGGGATAAACATTTTTTGAAAAAGTGTTAAATTGAAACATTTTTAATTTTCAACATTAAATCTTTTTTTTTTTTTTTCACTTTTATTTTTCAATTAAGACTCCACGAAGATGGAAGACAAGCCAAAGCGAGATGAAAATTCGCGGTTTACGTTCTAATTAACAAAAACACTAACATCATTACGAGGTAATTAATGTTAATCCACATGTGAATCATTTTGCTGCTCGGTGAAGTTCAACTTCAGATTGACGAAACTTTCTCGGAAAGCCACGTGTGGTTGAAATGACGGCATGAATTACCGAATGCTCTACTGATTTCAGTAGATAAGAGCGTTTACGGTCAGACGCGTACTTGTTATATGTGCTATGAATGTATGTACGCTTGGTATGACGCAACTCGAATACAGAAATCAACGTTAATCGCTTCCACATTCGAATAATTTCAGCGTTATTTTGTTAATTAACAACCATTCTATCACGTTTGTCAGCGAAATAATTTCATAAATAAACAAAGAATCGAGTTAAAAGAATATGAAGAGAGAGAGAGAAAAAAAAAGAGAGAGATAAAAAAATAGGTAGGGATAGAAAATGAGATACTCTGAATTCTTCGGAAGTTGCAGATGAATTTCTTTCCATAATTTACGTCCGAGCTTTCGCCATTTTTCGCGGAGAAGCCAATTAATGAGAGTCGAAGGTTTTAAATCTCGATCGATATTTCAAAAGACTGTTCCATAGACGTGTAAATGAGTGTGAATTTGAGAGAATGAGAGAGAGAGAGAGAGAGAAATACGATTTTGCAAAGTCTTGAAATTAGCAAAACGTGTCATTGAGAAAACGCTAAAATGAATGAGCTGTGGCGACACAAGTGATATTAAACTAAGAAACGAATTTGTCACAACAACCGATAATTACGTAAGACCGGTACTCATAAGATCGTATCGCCTACTCAACTACCAAGTGCAATTAGCAGCACCGAAACATGGTCGCTTTAGTTTATTGTGCGCAACAACAAGCTGCTTAGCATAAACTTTAAGCACACGTAGACAAGTAAGAATTTTAACAGCGCGTTCATTCTTAATTTCAAATTCGCTTCGCGTTTCTATGAGTTATAATTTTTCGCTGTATCTTTCAAGCCTGAAAAAGGAAAAAAAAGAAGAAAAAAATAAATAACATAAATTGCCCAGTTTCGACCAAACCGAATTCAATATTTGGCCAGACGTTTTTATTTTGCAGTGATAAAAGTGAAGATACGGTCAGACCATGATTCAGTGGTAAGGGTCAGGCTCTTGTCGGACCAGATGAAAAAAAAAACATTCTGTTTATTTCAGCTGCAATCAAAATAGTTTGTAATGCAAAAAAAAAAAAAATGTTTTTTTTTTCTTTTTGTCAGCCACACATGTCAGTTGGGATGCGAATTTTGACCCGGCCGTTTGCAGCGTTAGCAATGAAATTTCAGTAACAGAATGGGTATCGGGAAAACGTCTGTTATAACGTTAATGAAAATTAGGCGAAAGTTTGGGCTCGAAATGAAGCACTATTACGGTAGTGCTTTAACGTTGGAATTTGAGTAACACAAATCATTATGTACGCGCAGCTCGCGCTTTCGCTAACACACTTTTTGACATATGTTTGCAAGTTCTGCCTGAGTGAAACTTTTCAAGACTGTTTCCTCGTTGCCACCCCCTGTCCTAACTATTCTTCGACCTAGAATATTGTATAGCCACACTTTGACTGTGCAGACAATGTGAATCTTTAAATTCAGGTTCCTCCAACTTGGACGTACTTTTTCGGTACTTTAGCACACACCCAAAACTTAAATTTCAACTTTCGTCTCTCAACTATTATCATACTCTTATTTGTAAAACTTGTTCTAATTTTCAACAAGATTTATTACGTCCCCATTGTTAGTTTATGGCTCGTTATTAATTTGTCGACTCGTTAACGTTGTTTTCAATTTTTTTTTTGGAATCGTGTTCCTGTACTGATGTAGTTTGAATAGACTGCAGTGACAAAAAAAAAGTTGGAGCTTGGATATTGTTAGGAGCATGAATTATATTCGCATTGCAGCAACGACAATCGACTGCAAATCAGCTATTATTCTATAACGTTCTAGACATGATCCCAATGGAACAGCGTATGCAGATCTGGACCAGCGAAAATCAAACTATCATCAGCATCACTCGACAATAAACCGGAATCAATTCAAAGATGTATATTGGAAATTCCTAGCTTGCAAAGAAATAATTAACGAGAATTGCAGTTGGTTTTAAATAACGTGAAAAAACATTGAAGAGTCTGAAAGAGCAATTTTTTCGTTTCCATTCCTGCAAAATTATTAATTGGACGTGAAATTGTTTAATTTTAACATTATAATATGGAAACATCTATAGTTATCTGATAAGATTATTATAACTTTAAAATTTGAAAGCTATTATGAAAGATTATATGAAAGTTGTTCCTTAAAGCTTCAGTAATATAAAAAGGCAATTTTTGCACCAACTCATAAGTACTACTATAATTCTGAACTATCGATTCGTCGGAGGTATGTGATTAACGCTATTTATTAATGAACTGAAGCAATCCTTCTGTCATCACTAATTAAATGTCAGCACATCGAAAAACACATTACAGTTTCATTAAAGAATTCCAGAGCTTTGTTCTATCAAATGCTTCACGATTCGTTCAAATTGAATTGAACTTAATCATAACGACTGCAATTAATGTTTAAATTGTTGAACTTATTCTTTGTAATTAGGAATGATTTTTTTTTTTTTTTCAAACTAGTAACATTGGAAAAACTCCCATTGTCATTGTGTGGAATTTCATAAAAATGTGTACAAAGTCAGATACAATGGATGACGCGAGTGATTTGAGAATCGAATATGTGTCAGGTGCAAATTTCTTATGCGCTTTTAAAACGTAAAAGGTTAAACTTTCTTAAATCTTTAGCAATGTGAATATTTTATTTGATACAAAAGTTTTAAACGTTTTAAAATCTGAATTTTTCTTCTAATTGTAAGATTTGTTTAATAACATTTTGATATACAATTAAGATATTTTAAAATAAGTTTATTTCTAATTGAAAATATTTGATTATCTGAGGATAAAAGTTTTTTGGAAATAATTTGATTGATGAAGGTCAAGGTATAGTCAGACGTAAAAAGGAAACTTTAATTTTCATCCGGGTATAAGATCTTTTGACAGGAAATTTTAATAGTTGATTGTATGGCATCTCGCTCTGACTTTCACAAAGTTGTTAATGAAATTAGAGGAAGAAATCATTAGAGGGGTGTGCAGTTTAGATTACAAACCGACGAGAATAACTGCGATGGTCGCACGTCCTCCACAATGAAATTCAAAGTTCATCTGTTTCTAGGCGTTGCGCGTTAATTCAGCCACTGGCGAAAGCAGAAAGTTGCGATGAAATTCATAATCAAGTTATATTAATACAATTGAACCAGATAGAGTTTCAGCGTTCTGCCGAGATTACTGATGGATAATAGATACAGAGCAGCTTATTAATATAACACTCAAATTGCGCATTCGTTTAGCGCGGCAGAAACTGTTAGCATTGCGAAAACGCAAATTGAATTTGCGGCGATCGCGCAACACTGACAAAAAAAAATCGCCTCCGTCTGATCGAATTGCTTAATGTCGTTTGCCCACGGAAAATAGTGTAACGATAAAACACAATTGACACGAATTTCCGGAATTCCAGAAATCTTGTTATGAATGGAATTTGACGGTTTTTTTGAATACCCCAGCCTGAATGAAATTATCAAATTTTGTCGGATCTTTTCGTCGGTGCGAATGAATTCGCAAAATTGTTATTCCTGGCGAAATTTAAATTCTTTCTTCTCTAATATGTGAAATAATGAATGGAAAAATAATTTCACCCAATTAACACGAAGCTTGTGGAACATATTGTTTCGTGTGAAAATCGATATCATTGCGGTGAGCATTGTTCTCACAGTCGTTACCGGAACGGTACACACCATCTGCTGCATCTTGATAAACGTTCTTTGACCGCGCCGAGTCTTTTGTGCAGAAAAAAAAAAACTTTTTTTTTCCAACCCTCAGAATCACTTCATTTTATCTAATCATTCGACGTGAGAAAGAGAAAGAGAAGTTGAAAAAGTAACGTAAAACAATATTTGTACGACTATGAAATTAATATTTAGTCGAGCTTGTAGAAATGCAGTAATTCAGTGATGTAGATGAATATTTGGACAGGCCCATCAAGATACAATATTTCACTTACTGATTAAGTATTAATCAGTTGATCCGTTTTCTTCCAAGGTAGTTCGAAGACATAATTAATAAAGTGCTTCTTGAAAGGGAATTCCGAAAATCTAATTAGTAACTGTTTTGCATCTATCATTATAGGTTGAAAAACAAAATAATAAAATTAAGTGATGCGAATCGATATTTACGTGGCTTATTTCACGAGAACCATTTTAGTGATGCAAGTCAGTGTTTCGATATACAGGTTTCAGTTTTTTGTAAAAAAAAAAAAAAAAAACTTAACTCCAAAAAATCACTTTATTCATCTCATCTTTCAACATGAGTGAGAGTTATGGAGGAAAAAGGTAAACTTGGAAAATCTCATTTGTGTTTACTTTGCTAACAGTTTTTAGGTTGAAAAATAAAATAATAAAACTAGACAATTTAGTGCATCGCGTTACATACGTCGGGAATAAAACTATATTGGCATCGAATGTACGTTATTACAAGAGAAAAAATAATAAAGCACGAAATTGGCGCCGAAATTTGGTAAAGCGTCAGACGAATATTGAAACCCGTAGAAAATCCGATTTTCATGAATATAACGAAACGAAATGGAGTGATTTTTCAGGTGCATCCATAATCCATGATTGGTGTAGTGTCGTTTAGTCGACGCAAATTGGCCATTTTCCATTTCAAATGCATTAGGAAATTCTGTGCCAGGCACCCGATGATGTGCGTTCGTCTCAGTGACATTGCATGTTATTGGTTCATGAATAAGTTAATACCTTGGGCAAGATTGGAACAAGTCATTCGACGTGGGTCAATTCTGTTACGCCATATTTATAGTCCACAATTAGCATAGCTAATCGGGTCTGTCGATGCATTTTTTAGGAATCCGTTCCAAACGCTCATGTCTATTAGATGTAAAATTTTATACGAACCGACACGAATCGTTTTTCTTCCGTTTCACGGATTACTACATTAAATTACTGCGATACTTCCACGTGAGTTTCATGTTAATGCTATAACCGGACGGCGTCATTTCAACAAGCCCTATGGGAAAGTACAGATGACTAATGCAGATATTTTCAGTTTACCACCTGAGCCTTTCTGGTGCATGTTCATAACTGCCCATGTCTTTTTGAATCTACAAAAACATTAGTATCTATTTTACCCTTTCATTCTCCACAGTTATGTATTCAATTTTGTTCGGTTTGCATGACTGCTCATATCCTGATATTTATCACTTCAAGAAAATGCTTTCTAACTCTCTCGATCACTTAGTACTATAATCTTCTTACCAACGAACTTAGTCACTAATAACAAAATGCATCCACTCTTTATCTTGACCTCAACAGCTTGAAAATAAAAATATTTGCTATCAAAGTAAATGAAATTAAGGAGTTTCCTCGCTTTCTGTACGCTTTTCAAGTTATTCTTTTTGGCGGTATAGAAAGCAGTGGTGAAGATAGAGGCTGCGGTTTGTCAAGTGACAAAGTTAGAACGAGCGATAAAGTGGTGAATCGGCGCTGAGGCGAGCCGATCTTTAATAAGGAGTCCTAACTTTCTTCAAAGTTTCACTTTCGCATGGTTTCAATTTTTCCTCCCCCATTGACGGAGAAAAATGTGTGTGTTTTTTTTTTTTTTTTTTTCGTTTCTTGCGAGATTTATAATAAAAAAAGGTTGCTCTTTGTCACACAAGTTAAACACGAAATTGAATATGGTCAATCCAATATCTTACAACTTGATCTTCCTCTTTGTCCTAGATACCAACTCCGGTTTGGAACATCAACATAAAATATTTTTGACCATATTCCAACAATTCTCAGATAGATTTATGACCATATTTGATCATCGATTTGATGTTAAAGGTTATCTAAAATATATCCCTGTGTCACAAGTCTGAAATAACCTTTTTTTTTTTTCTATTTCTTCTCTTCGTTGCAAAAAGATAGATTTATTGTTCACCTATGACAATGTGAATGAAATGAAATAACGTTTTTAAGTATAACATATTTTTGTACTTTGATTAAGAACTTGTGCATTCATTTAAGACACTCGATTGTGTGTTACGTTAAATTTCATAACAATGCGTTCTTTATCGGCGTATACCCTTTATCTCTTAATTCACAATAAAACAAAAACGATCACATGCACTGTGACTCGTGGCATTATTCATGCTTTTATTACAGTCAAGTGTGTCTATTCTAATGCAAAGTAGACGCTTAAATTGCGACAGACGATATCACCCTTTTGTCTTCGTTTTTTTTTTCTTTGTTCATCTTTTATTTTCTATCGTCTGTTTTCATCTCACGATCACACATACAAGAGCGTAAAAAAAATTAATGCATAGATAAAATTTCTTCCTCACCGCGGATAACTTTGTCACGACGAGATTGGATAACCCAAAATTAATTCTAAAAAAAGTTGCGATAACTCCTTTTCGGTTTCTTTTTTTTTTTTTTTCTTTTTTTTTTGCTCTCATACAAGAGGCTTGTATAACTGCGTTGATACGCGCAATGAAAGTGGGCATTTGAATCAAAAAGTGCGAGGCGCATTTTCCGCCGAGCTCTATATTTTATAATAACTCAAGGACTCTTACGGATGCTCGTAACTCGCGACACTATCCATTCGGCTAAATGAAAAGCGTGGCCCTTTTGTTGTTATCTCATATTCAGATGCGGCCATTATACTTCTCGCCATTAACTGACCGTAATTATCTCAGTCATTGTCAACTGGCCGCGAATTTATTTACTCTTCTTGTTCTCGCGCGCTTCATTAAACGTATTTACATTTACCTCGGGGTAAAGGAAATCTAAACGTTTCAAAAGTCAACACAAGGATGAAACATAATTACACATTGATTTATTCAGGCTGCCACAATCTTTGTTAACCGTCACTTAAAAATGTATTATAATTGATTGCACGCAACATTTCGAAAATCATGCAAACAATCGACACAATTAAACAAGTGATGTGGATCAATATTTGGTCGGACAATACGTAGTATTTGGTTTTTTTTTTCTTTTCTGTTTCCCCCCATTTCGATCCTGATTAATATTGTCTTTTCGAAACGTCTAATGCAGTGTCGTGGATGGCGTAGTTGAAATTATTCATTGCAGAAACGTCGTTCATTCACCTTTGAAAACTATCGGTATAGAATGATTCGCATTGGTACGACCAATTGTTCGATCAAGTGTGCAAATGCCACGCCGGTATTGGTTTCCCAAGCGAATCTAGAAGCTTAATCGTAATGGTTTGCCGCTGAAAACGCGGAATATCATAAGCTGATTTAACACTAAAGCGAATGTATTGTTACACGAGCGTCGTTAAATATAAATTTTGCAACGGCGTAATTAAATTTATTTGATCGTTACAGAAAGAGCGGGCGCGCAGCGAAGCCAAAACCGATGCGATTCGATCTTTCAACAAAGTTATAAATCATCTTTATGTATCGGCTACGAAATCGTGATAATTTAGATATCATTGGCACATTTTGGTTTCGGTTTCAGTCGCTAATTGTAGCTAACCGAACTGTGCTATTGTAGCAGGCATGCGAAACTGATTTAGTATCCAGTTTCATGGACACGCGATATTCATTGTTTAAGGCTTAGAATGTATGGCAGGCGTTCATTCATAAATATAACGAGCGAAAAATTGAATATCGCGGCCTCTCTCTCTTTTTTTTTTTTTTTTTTTTTCCTCCTCTACTCGGGATTCCACGGACTCAATTAGAAACTTTTTTTTCTGCAGTCTAGCGTACGTAATTGAAAAGTATTTCCATGATGAAAATTAACATTTGGATAAACTTGTTCGTGAAAAATTCAGTGATCAAAGTGAATATTTAGCAAGGCCCCATGTAGAAAAAGAAAATTATTTCAGTAATGCAAGTCAATATTTGATCAAGCCCATGGATGAAAAGTTTTTCAGTGATGCAGATCCATATTTGATCGGGCCTAAGAACGAGCAATATTTCAGCGACCGATCAAGTATTAATCAGTTGATCCGTTTTGTTTCAAAGTAGTTGGAAAACATAATTAATAGCTTGGTCAGCCAACAAAAATTTAATGTTTTGATTGCCAATACATCAAGATCGAGTGTTAGATCAATTAGCAGCTAAAGCCGTACTAAGTGTCTGTCACGTAAAGTTAAACTTTTCGTCTCGGAGAAGTTATGTTGACCGCGATTCGTTAAGCCAGGTCATCGATATCACATCCTGCTATTTGCTTAACCGATTTCGAACCTGAAGTCTCGTTAATCCATCGCAATTAGGTTAATCTATGAAAAATAGAAGTAAGTTCAGCGTAAAAATAATGACATAAACAATTCATTAAAATCTATTCGGAAGGTAGCCCCGAGGAAGAGGGGTTGCGTCATTATTGAATTTCTGTGAGAATTACAAAATGTATTCCATATGCATTGCGACGTCAATCGGGCAAATTGAAAGTACAATCGTTAATGAAACTTGTTCGTTATTACATCGCCGAGTACAAACGTGTGATATTAATAATGAATTTTATTAATTGGATTGAATCGAAACCGAAGCAGGTCGAGTGCACGCGTTTGGAGCCATTGTTATGTAATTGATATGATTGTCAAAATGCAAAGCAACTAACATTAGATTATTCCTCTGATCAATAATATTCATACCGGATAATGAATTCAAATTCACTTATTCAAGAGAAAAAATAAAAATGGTTCCTGGTAGTAATAATAATAATGAAATTTGGAAGAACGAAAAAAAAAAAAAAAAAAGAAAAAAAAATTCTTTGCAGCTAACACATTTCATGCATATGAAAATATGATTTATGTTCGACTGACTAGCGTTGCGTTTTATTTGAATTTCGTTTCCATTATATCGACTTTTGCGGTCCAAATGTATACGTATATATACGTGTGTACAAGATAAATTGTTCTCTTATAGATTTTCAATTGACGCTCGACTTACAGACTCACCTAATGCACGTAGAATATATTTTAATGTAGGCCAGTGAAATCTCGCGTACTCGCGTACTCTCGTTCGTATTTTTAAACGAAAATCACGGCTGTCCGCCTTCCATTTCATGACCCAGTTTCCGGGTTTTCATTGATAAGCTCAATCACGAAAGAGTTAAGCTAAGAAAAATGCTCCAACAGCACTTAATCATTTTCAGCCGCGATGATAAAGTCGTGATCTAATGGCGAATCATTTTTTTAACATTTTTTTAAAATTAAAATCAATTTTTGAGTCAACTTAGAAGCACGTTCCTTTTTTGCGCCCTAAGTTATGTTGCGCGCGGGTTATTTATTTTCTTCTCATCCTGCATACACTTATCTTGCACAACTCATAAAACTCGTTACATGGACGATACATAGCTCAGAGGTAAATGTTACAACGCAGAACGGTTCAAAGGAAAACCTGGACTCTTGAGCATCATCATTCATACTGCAAACGTTTTTCGCACTGTTATCTAAAGGTGTTCACCTATTATAATAATTCAGCCTTTATCTGCATGTTACCTTCATGATCCCAAATTTTTCCTCAGAAGGGAAAAATTTGGCTGGCTCGGAGCCTCTGAATCACAGATTGATTCCAATCATCAAAATTAAATGACGTTTTTTTTTCAATCGTTCATAATTTGCACGGGACATGATAAATAATTTTAATAATAACAAATAATTCAATCTGATTAAATAAAAGTTCAACATCCGTAAATGTCCAAAAGTAAGCGCTATCCCGTACAAGCTCGGATATTTGATTGAAATATTTATTTCATAAGTTCTATTTTAGTCGTGATTTTGATTTCGAATTGTCAAGGTAAACATGAAGCATACTTTTAGACGTTTGACACAATTAAAAGATTGAAACAAACCTAGATATCAGCAGCCCCTGCTCGATAACAATATCCGTCGAACTCGATGGTTTCGCTGAAACGTACGTGGAACAATTTGCTTTTCAAAATCAACAGATACTATTGGTTTTTAGCGAGGTAAAATTGATCGCACGGTAAGTAAAGCAATCTGAGGAAACGAGAGAAAGTTTGAGAGGGAGTTTACTTGAAGGGAAACAATGACGCTTCTTCAAACTCCGTTGAATTTTTAATCGAAAAAATTTCATTCGAATCTATGGCCGAGCACGAAGCAGTTTTGTAGAGCAGATGTAACCCGCAAGTTTTTGATTGATGGCGCCCTCTGGGGTTCATTCGATTGACTATTGTTATCATTTATTACTGAGTCGATTATACTTTAAATTGGTTAATTGAATTACAATTGTTTCGTTTGAGCAACGCGGATTCTGAAGTTGAAATAGCCTTGGAGACATTATTTTCATTCATTTTCTTTGTATTTTCACCAACCCTGCTTCTTTTCTCCGAGTTGAAAGCAAAAATAAAAAGTGGTAATTGAGCATTTAACGTAAAGTATCATTTGATGACAAAAACTCGTTTCCCCGTCGTAAGTAAATTACTCGAAAAGCATAATGTGGAAAAATTGAAGCACTAAATTAGAACAAAATGGCGTCATCAAAAGTCGAAACGTGTACGGAAAGCGTGGTTTCTTTGCAGCGCCCGAGAGAGCGAGTCTTTCGGTGTTTCGTCCCATTAATTAATTTCGTTTGCGGGACTTGATAACCATCAAGCAAAGCACTCCTTTAGTCGCTCATGCGAAAGCTAAAAGTTTCCGTTTGTTTGTCACTTGGAGACTCTGGCTACGGGCCAATTGCCGTTTTTGCCACAAAAGGAGTTGATTACCGAATTTAATTGTGCGAACAAGTCTTACATCATGCATCCTGTGCAACGCGCTTCATTAAAAGGATACAGTCGGTTACGTGCTTTAATGCGCCAAGACAGTGATTCGTTGCTGTCGCACGCTGAATTATAATGGCCTTCACAATCTTCCTGTCCCCTCTTTCCTTTTTCCCCTTTTTTCTCTTCTTTTCCATTTTCACAGCGACAAATTACAAGTTTAAGATCAGAAATGAAATAAAGGGTAATAACATGTTACCATTATACCCAGAATTGTGTCAAAACAAAAATAATAAAAACGCGTTAAAACCAATCGCATGCCTGCAATATCACCGACAGAATCAGATTTTGCATTTCATGCTTTGTGCAAACCATAACTTAATGCCATCGGCTTTAGCTTTCTCTTTGTCCGCCTATATCTTTGTTACTAAACACGCGCGACTCTCAGAAACTTTAAGGTGATTTCGCTCCGGGCCGCAAAAGCAAAGTTGAGCCACGAAACAATAGAGCGGCGGACAAGAATTATTAAAACCCGAGATTTGCGTTTCATCGAAAGTCTGAAAATAAAAGCAGAAAAAAAAATACATATCGAAACTGGTGCACACACCGTTACCGTGCTCTCTTTATTGATGTCTCTTATTTGTCCGTGTAAAATAAAAAAAGCTTTTTTTTTCTTTTTTTGCGTGTCAGAGCTAGGTAATGTATATTTGAGTGTTTCTGATTCGCCCGTTTTGCTCGAGATGTAAGTAACGGTATCATATGTTGTTCACAGCTTGTACAAAAAAATGCAGTTAGGTACAACGTTGTTGGCTGAAACGGAAATGAAAAATTCATATAAATTTTTGAGAGATCAACTGTGCACGGATCCCGGGGATCAAGATGTTATCAACTTTTATTAACTTCAAAAAGGTACAAATCAAAGGGAAATAATTGCGCCTGTTTGTATACGTCGTCTACGTTTGATCAACAGAAATGAAATTCAGATGACTTAAAATTCTCAACCTTTGAGAACAATTTTTTTTACTTTGCTCCATCCCTCGTCCGTCGAAATTTAGTCGATAACCTATGTAGGACTTAATCCTCCGGTTGCTGCCTGCAAAGAAAACCGATTATGTATTCAAATTGTGAAATCCAATGGAATAGCCTAATGTAATCTTAATTCAAAATCTCCTTAATAGAATCCAGGGGTTCTTACAATTGAAAAAAAAAAAAAAAAAATCGGATCACATGGAATCGTTTTTCTTATCTATCTTGTAACATCAGTTCTCTTTACACTAAAGTAAATATATTTTTTCCCATCAAATCTTTATTGGGTGCTTCAACCCATTTAAATTTGAGACATTATAATAAGTTTTATATTTTGTTGGATTCATAATTCACTTGGGCGGGCAAATTTGACGAGTCTTAAAAATTCAGTGATCCACGTCAAGCTATGATCAGCCATGTGAATTATTCCACTTTTCAGTATAATAGGTTGAAATTTGGCTAGACACTAAAAAAAAGTACATTTATTATACATCTGGAACAAGTGAATTTCATTTGGTTGTTCGACAAATTTTTAACGACTCTCGGGCCCTAACTGATTTACCGTTTGCAGCGAAAGCCGACTTATTTGGGACAAAATGCACCCAAAGGAGGTATAAATTTATCGCCCCTTTTGGTCTTAAAAATACAGGCTTACCATTCTATCTGAGATCTCAAAAAAGCGCGGGGTTTCCGTCTAGCTATATCATGCCGCACGTCAGCGTTCGCGCTTATTTTATAAGAAATATAGCAGTCTTTATAGTCTTAACACGTTGGATGTGACACGCTGGATTTTACACGAGAAAACATATTTTTTCCTGATGAAATTTGCACTTGCTCCATTTTTGATGCTCTAACATATAATTGTCCTTTTTCTTCAGGCGTGAAAACGAACGTTTAAAGTATCGTAAAGTTTGTTAAACAAGTCTATTTTTAACCCCCCCCCCTTTTTCATCTTTATAATTTCTCTAGTAGTACTTACAATCTTGTGAATGTGTACTAAACTACAAAAGTTTGGCGACGAAAAAGTAAGTTTGAATGGTCTTTGTAGTGCTACTTATCCTGTCTGCAGGAAATTTTTGATTGGTCGAATGATGTTTTGATATTCTGACGTGAACTTATAATAAAGTACTCCTTACATACAAAGTGATATATAATTAAAAGTTTTCTGCCAGAGAAACCCTTAAACACAATGGACCATTGTCGTTGCACGGTTTATTCGCTTACCTCAAAAAGAAGCTGATCGATTACCTAACGATATTATGTTCGCCATTATGTTTCACGATTGAAAAAAAAATAGTTCATGAGTTGTTTCACTGCTCCAAAACTTTCCGAAACAAGAACAATTTTTTTTTTGTTTTTACGTTAAATTTTTCTGAACTGCCAAAATCTTGTTACTGAAGTAGAACTATATTCAAAAAAAAAAAAAAAAAAAAAAAAAAATAAGAAAAGCAGACAAAAAAGGTATGAAACTCTTTGGGAGCTTTTTTACTTTACTTTTACGTCTGGATAGCAGTGAAAGAAAATTTGTTTGTTAGCATTATGCAAGCATGAATTCAAATTCGATTCATGCATAACACATGCAATTTACGCCTATAAAATATCATACATGAATCACGGAAAGGAACGTATAAAGATGTAAGTTGAGCGGAGTTAATGCTTTACAAAGTAATTTCAGCTATAGTTCTTCCTTTTTTTTTTTTTTTTTTTTTTTTTAAGAAGTTGCACATTCACTCGAGAAAACTATTATTAACATCAAGTTGAGCTGAGCAATGGCAATCATTCAGCCAATTGAGTATCACGAACTCGAGATCGTGGTCTGAACGCAAGAAATAGACATACTCAGCAGATCTTGGACATATGTTACCTCTCACGAAATTCGTTTCTTTTTTTTTTCTTCTCCGTTTTATCACCGCAGTATTTTTTTTTTTTTTTTTTTTCATACCATTCAATAAAATTGCAGAATTTGGGAGATTTTAATTTCCTCCGGCCAAGTGCAAAAGTCTTGCTATGTAAAAATGTTGTCCACAAATTTTGCTGACAACAAAAAAAAAAACTTCCTGTGAGAATATTGTTTTGTGATCAAACTTTGGAAGCAACATATTTTTCCGAGCAATATTTGTTCGTGGTTGTCTCAAAGCTCCAAGCTGACATTTAACTAACATTCCCCGGGTAAAGCAGGACATTGCGGTTTCGGAGTTACACAGCTTAAATCTGCCTTAGGTCACAGGTGCATCATAGATCATGACGTACGTTTTGCTGTTTTACGCGTAAAATTAAATAGCGAGCCGGCTCGTGTTTGTCAGCGACTCGTTAGCGTTCATTTAATCTCAAAATTTGCCAAGGAAAAATTGCCGCGAGTGTCGAAAACTTTGTACGCATGTTCAACAATTCAATTATGATTTCGCTGTTTTTTTTGTTTTTTTTTTTTTATTCCACCATGTTTTCAAACGCTCGAAAACCAAGAAAAAATGAACATTGCTTTGAAACAAATTACATCGCTATTTAATTGAATGCTAAATTAATAATTAAATTTGAAGGTTTGTTACAAATAAAAAAAAAAAAAGAAAACCATATAAATAATAAATTGTGTTCTCCTCACAAACAAGCTCGTTATTTAACGCGCTCATTGTTATAGTTCTGCGTGTGTGCTAACGAGGGAATGAAATTTCATTTTTGTCCTAATTTCATCACATGTTAAATTTCTTTACTGAAAATGTGTCTTTTGTTTTGGGCAGCCGCCACGTCTGATTCGAAAAGGCAATTTTATATTCCGCGAATAATAAAGAGATCCGGTAAGGTGAAACTCGTTCACGGTCAGTAAATATAAGAGAATTACGTCAGTGCCTTTAACTGAGATTTGCCGAAGAATTTTCGAATAGCAGAGGCATTTACTTCAGCACTTGTGTTTCAGCGGGGAAATGAATTTAGCACATTTTCGTTGAGTGGCTAAGAGTGCTCGAGACATGAAGCCACGCGGAACGACTATCCTTTATCCTAACGCTTCTTCATGCATACTCGATGCAAACGTCCCGGACAAAACAAGAGCTTCCTCTCGCTAATTGCACCAATCAAATCAAACAGTTTGCATTATAAAAACCCAACCATCAGAGACTCCGAGTTGAAATTTATAAAAGCCGAACCAACGAATAAAAAAGTATCCACAATTATGTTTGCGAATGTTGATTATAATCCACGTAACACATGGTTTCAAGAACACTTAATTAGGTGTAAATACAGACTGACGTGTCTGTTGTTTTGATTACACAAGCTACGTCGGAATCAACGCGTGACAAATATTTAGGCAAGAACGGAGAGATTCGCGTGTAAAGCCAATGGATACTTTGAGATATACAATTTGTGAAAGATGTCGATCCTGTTATCGCTGCGATAAGAGAGCAGACGTACGCTAATCGAGTGTATTAATCCAAATACTCTGTCTGGTGAGATTGAGAGAGTTGCACGTGACTTTAAGTTGATTTCACTCGTAGGAGGACGACGGTTCGTTTTTCTATTCTCTATTAAGAATTATCGCACGTTCGCATCAGACATTTAGTCGGATTTCGTGATAAGGAAATTTTTTCATTCGACTGATGTGCACGGCCCGCTTTGTTATCCTATGCCAACAATCGTTCCGCCACGATTCTGTCCAGTCGTTTCTGCAAATCACACTGATTTCGTTTATCAAAATCAACGTGCTGAAACGAGCAGGATTTAAACAGGAGGTGAGGGGAGGGGGGCAGGATTTGCCCGTCCTCGCGGAAGATGGTGCAAAAATATAACAGGCGAATCTGTCAGTCTCGTGTTTGTTAAATGGAATTCGAGACGTTGCTGTTGCATTCAACTCCATACGAATTTATTCAAGTTACAGAGCCACCTACCGCCAAAAATGAGTAGCATTTTTGTTTAATTTCAGAATTTTAGATTAACTGAAAAAGTGATATAAATGATATAAGAGAATTAATTAATTTTTCAAAATATCAAAAATTGTTGAAACTTAGTTGAAATTTTTTTTTCTCTCTGAGTTTATTTTCCAAATAAGTTTTCCAAATAATCTTGGTAATGTTATAACTATGTGTAGTTGATCAACGTTTAACATTTTAATTAGCAAAAAATGCTATAATATACCGTCTGAAAATAAGCATGTTGTTGTTATCGAACTAACAGCACTTTTTGTTCTATTATTAATGGACAGATAAAATCTACTTAAAACCGGATACGTACTAAACAATAAATGAAAATTACATTCAATATTTTCAAAATATTGTATCAAGTGTATATTAACTTGAGGAAATAAATTGAATTGTTTATCCTTGCAATTCATAACACTTAAAGATCAATCCATTTTATTTAGTTTATTAAATTTATTATTTTTCAAAGTTTCGAAGCTTTTATTTTTAATTTTGTTATTTCATCAATTTGGCGTAGTTTGTACGTCGCCGCACAAACAATAGTCTGATAAATTATTTCCTCAAAGAAAATAAAACAAAATTGTTCGTAGGAAACAAAAATTTTAGTTCGTTTTCAATCAAAAGTAAAACTAGAATGAGAGAGAAAATCAAATGCAAAGTAAACTAAGTTTTCAAACAAAAAAGAATTACTTTGAATATAATTTTTGCAGCTAAACTTTTTTATTTATTCAATATTAAAATTAAAATTGAATTGAGTTAGAATAAACCTGAGAATTTTAATCACTCGATTTTTAACGAGAAATTAATTACTACGAATTTAGTCTGATTATAGTCAAGTTTTCAATCTTGCGATTTCCCTTAAAAAAAAATTTAATAATAAATCAGAATGAAACGGAACTCTGTTGCATTTCAGTTAACCAAGTCGGAAAGATTAAATTTGTTCGCGGAATCTTTTTTGTAAATTACCTAAATATACATCAGACATACAATTTTTTCTGCTACACAATGACAAACTTCGCTACACAACAAGTGCATCGGTTCTGGGACTACATCTCTAACAATGCCATGCGGAAGAATATTGAGCAAAGGAGAATTTTCTTTCTGGTGATCGTGTTGATCTTTTCGTTGGAATGATTCATGAGTTCGCAAAATACAATATAAGTGAGTGAAAACCTCGTTTTTTTTCGGTCCTTAGTTGATCCTTTGACTACTGGTTTACCTTGCACTTCTTAATATAAAGCCTCGCTGGTATATCGCACACAAAACAATGCGAACGAAAATCGTTTGCTGTTGATTACAGTTCCATTGACAATCATTAATTAATCATTAATTTCATCGTATCATTAACTGAAATAAACTTTGAACGCTCTTCATTATAAACAGACTATAAAATTGTTTTACTTTGTACTTACTCTCATAGTGCAATTAAACTAATATTGTTCACGCATGATTTCTTGGTTTATTACAAATTTGTGCACTGTCAATGTTAAGCTGTATTCAAATTTTGTTTTCATCGTAAATGTTTGGTCCTAAAATTGCATCCGATTTTTGTTGTAAGCCATTTTATGTGAATTGACCACAAGTCAAATCACCACTCAACATTCAACGTTTATTTGTTTTTTAAGGGCTTGTTTTCAAAAGCGTTTTACTAGATTTCAATAGCTTAGTGTGATTTTCCCTTCGCAAAACTAACAACAGATCATCGACAAAAGTTCCTGTGACAATATCTGTATGTCTATGAATCAACGCAATTAATTTCAACTTTAATCGCCAAGTATCGACTTGTACTTGGAAGTATTTCGTACAACAAAATGTTGTTCTTGAGCTCGTTCATTTCGTCCCTTTTTCATCGCAACTTTCATGGATTGTTCAACGTTACGTGGACACAAGCTGTCTTCTTCGATATTGAAACATTTCATACGTTAATCATTTTCAAACAAACTTATCCAAAGCAGATGTGCCGGTGTTTCAGAGGAATCTTAAGTTATATAATTTAAGTTAATTATATGAATTCCAATTATTCATTAAGTTTGATAAGCTTCAAATAATTATAAATCACATTCAATTAAAAGCTAATCTTGAATTAACAAAATGAAAACTTTGATTACATTTTGATTTTTACTTGTTAAATTTTGAATCAACAATTCACAGTTTGGATTGTAATGTTTCGTTTTAATTAATCATGTTTTTCATTAAAATTTTTAGGAATTCAGTTTATCAATATTGGTTTTACATATTTTTTGTTATAAAAAACTGTAATTAACATGAGTCGACAAAAATCGAATTCATTTAAAATCATTTTAATAATGAAATATTTTGGACAAATTTGTAAAAGTGTTTCCTATAGGATTGATTAAACTGAGAACGGTGTAATTTTTGTCTGAAAACGCGGTTCCTTCTAGTTGGGCTTGTTATGAAAAGGGCAAGTTGTGGACTCTGCTGCTAACGAGTATTCTCTGGTTGAAATATAGTGCATGAATTCTGAACTCCCTAGAAGGCGTTTGAAACCGCATGGAATAAAACTTTTATCCCAGTGCAATGAATTCAACAAAATGAAATTATTTAAAAATATAAGACAACAAACAAATTCGTTTTGAAACAATTTTACAGGTACCTATAAAAATAAAGCACTCAAAAATTGAATGGCTCTGACAGCAACTCGAATGTTGACGAAACAACGTGAAAATTTTCACATGAGCCAATGAGAAAAATATTTTCAAAAGTTTCTAACAATTTTTGTAAAATATTTTTTTAAACACATCATTTTTATTGTACTGAAATTTTCAATGATAAGTGTGACTTAAATCGTCACATCGCATCTTCGACAACAAAACAGGTTATGTCGTTTTTATCATCAATAAAACCAAAAAAAAAAAAAATTAAACAAGCGAATTTGTCAAGCTCATGTTTGTATACACGAAATATGAAACGTTATACATCTGCGGCAAAGTGAGAGGTTTTGTGTTTTTTTTTTTTTTTTGGTCGATGAAAAATGACGATCTCGGAGCGGGAAATATAGTCGTTTAACATTAGCGTGATTAATCGCCGGTTCAAATGAACTTGCTCGATTTAATTGCCTAAGAATACACGTACGCCCGCGATGTTTTAGAACGAAAAGTTTTCGCCATCGCGGCGATTTTTGTTCGTCCGCATCTTTTGTCTCTCTCTTGCCTCGGCAAGAATTTAACGTTCGGTGCATCCGCTGCGGGCGGCTTTTCAATTTATAAATGTGCGCGTTGCGCATTAAATGGGTTCACTGGATAGCGGACGATCCAAAATGGAAACGCACTGACCGTGTCGTTCCATTCAATAGTTCACGGAGTTTCTCCTTTTCCGTTTTTATTAAATCACTATTAATGCCAACGAAATGCCGACATTTAATTAGATTGGCTGTTTCATATATCAATCATAAAACACACGGAACAAGGTTTTCTCACCCCCACTTCCTCCTTCTACTCATTTACAAGATAGCAAGACCATTTTATACACTTGTAAATGACTTTGACTCTGAATAACAAAAAACAAAAAAAAAAAAGAACGAATTCACACACCGATCCAGGAAATAAAATTTAAACAAATTTGGATACTTTTTTTGTTTTCCTATTAAAGTACAAACTTTATTAAGAGGTTCCAACTTGTTTATATAAGCGAAATCAAGTAATTGTATACAACTGTTATCACTTGTCATGTACTAGCGAAATGGACGGATATCAGAGAGCACGTTAGACTTGACAATGTTGAATTGCTGACTGCAACGAAGCGTGTACACATGCATGACACTTATGCCTAGCCGGAGGGCAAGAGTTTGACCAGGCACGTGACTAACACTCTAATTATGTATCCAGTCTTAATTAGACGAGCGCCACCTTGCACTATCTAGCTACGGGATAGGTTAAATAGTTGGAGCGCGCTATCTTCTTCTGTCTCTCTCTCGTAGCAGCAACACTTTTGCCTGCAAAATTCACAGCAACGGCACACACCAAGTGTTTACAATGTTTTGTACACTGCTCAATTACGTGAGCGATTGTTTATTCATATACTGACCAACTTTGCCCATTCTCATCGTGATATGTCATATACGTACGATAAAATATCCACGATGGCAAAACAATTTAATGATTCGTGCGAAATGAGCGAGGTGGAATTTTTAATGGGATATTGATTCGTGGAGGACGAACTTTTCGAAATTGTTATTTGGATAAAACCCGTTGGATACGTAATGCATCACGATTAACTTTTTGCACCTGTGTATTTTCATCAGTAGAGAAAACGTAGTTTTGTTATTATTCACTTTTATTTCAAAATATAATTGAAATTGAATATCTTCTCGCAGAAATTGAATAATGTTTGACATCTGATTTCTGCATATTTGAATTGATATAATTTCTGATTTTATAATACGTTTGTGCCTGTAGTTGACACAAAATTGTTGGAACGATGTTGCTGTCGAAGACGTTGGCAGCCAATTCTAGTTTTTTGTAATGTTAAAAAAAAACGGTTAAAATTATTAACGTTGTTTCAACGTAATAAAAATAGTTTGTTGTTGTTTCAACGTTTGTAATTGGTTTAGTGCCAATGTTAGGTGACGACGCCAAGTAAACATACGTCGAAAGGTGTTACATGTGGACGTCAAACCAACGTAAATTCAACTGAAAATTTCTACATGAGTGAGTTATTGTGAGTTAAAAGTACGACGGATCTTGAAGTTAGATTGTTATATATGCACAAAATTCCAGTTTTTCAATTCCAGACGTCTGTAAGAAGAGTTTTTTTTTTTTTTTATTTCAAGGGACATGCGTAATAGAGCGTGATTTTATAATTCTTAGTATTGAAAATAAACACTTTTTCAAACGTTTTAAATTAAAAACGTAAAAAAAAGTATCTATTTTACTTGTAATCTTTTCAAATAACAAATAATGGGATGACGTTATTTTCATGTTTCTTTCTTAACTTAAAAAATATATAAATAAATTCAAAACTAAATTATCAAGCATTTTCCAATCTTTCCGGTGAGTTTATTATATGGATCGTAAATACAAAAGTATCTAGATGTCGCAAAGTTGCATATCTTCTTAAAAGGGTCTTTTCTGCTATTTCAGCAACATAATTCATCTGTAGAAAGTGAAAAAAATTATTATTTCGATCACGTCTAATAAAAGCATTTTTTTTTACAAACATTAAAAGCAAAAATATTACCGTTATATTTGTTGTTCAAAGTTGCTCCAATCTGAAAAATGTCACGCATGATACATTTCAATTTCAAATACAGATGAAAAATGAAGTTGATACTGATTTTTGTCAGGTGTACTTAATAATCAGTAACTACAATATTTGCACGTTTATGGGCCCGTTCAAATATTGATTTGCATCACTGAAATATTGTTCATGTAATGACCTGTCCAAATATTGATTTGCATCACTGAAATAATTTTATGGGTATGTTACGTGCAACGTCGACAATGCTCAGACAATGTCGACATTGCCGAACAGATCGGGCAACGTTAAAAAAAAATTGCTTTACAATCTTTAGGCAATGTTAAAAATGTTTATCTTTCATTTGATCGAAAAAAAACCCCAATTTTTTTTTTATTTCAAACGTTAAATTTCATTATATAAACAACGATTTTTAAATTAACAAATAAACCATTTTTTATGTACTTAATTTTTAAATAACGATGAACAATATTCAGTTTTATGGATTTTGATATTACATTATTTAATTGACCATGGAACTTCATTTGTGCGTTTATGACATTAAGCTTTGAATTTTTAAAAAATGTATAATTATTGAAAGTTGGTCAACTATGAATGATCACTGTTCGATCTCAAAGTGGTTCATTTGTCTGTGTATGACGTTATGCTTTCAATTAGTTCAACAAATTTAATTATTGAACGTTGGTCAACTACGTATAATCTGTTCGACTACAATGCAGAAAATGAGATTACTTAAAGATCGGAGAGCATCACTGATGTTAATCTTTAGTTTGAAACGTTCCATCTAAATCTTTTGTTGTTCTATCAATAGCTTTTTATATTTTGGAAAATTGATCAATTCCCTTAAAGTATTTCCGTCTTGCATCGTAAAGGATGAGAATTGACTTCCATATTTTCGCTAACATTGCCCTGGAGCATTGTCGAAATTTCCTGATTTCCGACATCGCCCGTAACATATGGACCATCTATCCAAATATTGATTTGAATTATAAATGTACTTAATTCAAAAAGATTCTTTTTTTTTTTTCATGTCATTTTAAAACAGTACAAGTGCACAAAATGTTGCACATTTGACGTTATAAAAAATAGACATTTTGAAAAGTAAAAAAAATTTTTTTTTTTGGATCGAGATTGACGTTGGCGAGCTTGCAATGGTCGAGGGTATTTGGCTGATGGTAACGCGGGGATTAGTCGAAGAAAAGTTTGTGATAAATTTTGTGGAAAACAATAGCGGGAACGACAGGCGCAGGCTTATTTGAAGAGCTTTGGAGCGGTATCTCGCGTTCGGCTTATCTGCGGAGCCGCAACGAACGATCGAGTTTGTTGGGCTGCTACTCGAAAAGGTTTGCTGATACCGCAGACGATATATGCAGGAGATATCTAAACAGGACGCCGGAACACGCTGCAACGACGCGTTTCCCAATCGTATATGTCACTGGGTCGGCCGATTTATTCGAGTATCATTAAACATCTCTCACGAGCCAACTTCGACAATTCTTTAAAACCATATTTCATCTTTGATTCCATCCTGAGATGCACAAGTCACAAACATTACCGTCCAAACTTTTCACAGAAATAACATATTTCCTTATCCATTTCATCTTGACATTTTATTATTTCATATTCCGGATTGTTTCGCAACAAAAATTCATCATCCTTTTTTGTTCAAACCATGCCAATAACGTTGCTTCCATATGAAATTCATTTTCAAAATAATCATCTTTAGCGTTGAAAATGTATGCTCATGTGGATGTGTTTTAATTTTTTGTTTTTTGTTTGTTTCTTTTTTTTTTTTTTGCTTTGATACGTTATTAAATTTTGTATTTTTACTCTCGGCACAACCGTGCGTCTCTCGCAACACGTTACGAATCAAATGTTTTAGTCAATATTTTCGCTCAGACTTTTTTTTTATGTCTTGTCAATACAGTGACCATTCATATCACACGTGACGTGACTTACATATTTTGATAAATCGAAAATAAATTGAGATCAAATTTTGATTTTGAAAACTGCTTTTTTTTTATTGCAGATAAAAAAATAAAGCAGGAACGAAAATTCAAACGTTTCCAAAAATTTTAAGACCATTGAAGAATCGAACAGACCTGGATTAGGGCGGGAAAGATCCGCCCAAGACCGATCAAGAGGAAATAACTCTGCTATTCTTTTTTCGTTACCCGAAAAGCCAGAGAATGAAAATATTTTCCATTTTTTACGACAAAACATTTTGAGAAGTAAAAAAAATAGTAAAAAATGGTCCAAAATTGATTTTCAACTTTTCTTTTTGAAAGATGAAAATGACAATTGGGTCATGAAAATAATGTTTGCAATAACAGTTTTTTGCACCGCATTAAATACCATCAGCGAATGACGACTTATGAGTAATAAACTTTTGTCTCGCAGCTGGTTTTGAGTTCTTTGCAGAAACTATATAAGTTCAACGAGTATTGATTCGAATGAAAAGAATCTCGGCGGTGTACTTGAACCGACGTAAAATTTCGCCCAACCTAAAAGTATAGTAAATTTTTAAATACACAAAACTTTAATACTAAAAAAAAAAAACGCACACAGATGAATTTAAAAAGAATTCGAAAATGTTGAGAAAAACGTTATAAGGATTGGAATTTATTTTCTGAAATAAAAGGTGGATTCGATTAAAGATGAATAAGGTGGAATTGTAATGAAAGATAATAGCAAAGAGATACGGCGGCAATTTTAGGAAAACAATAATCCCGCGAAAATTGGAATTTAAAATACACCAAGCGGTGTCGTACAATTAAAACAATGTATGAATTTTCAAACATTAAATTAGTTCATAATTAAATGGTTATCAAATTAAGTACGCTTGGTTCAGACTGCGCAACTTTTGGTAGTAGAATAAATTAAGTTCATAATGTGAGTGTAATTTACATTCATAGAGTTCTCCTATAATTTTCAAACTTTCGACGAATGGACCATCGCGATATTTGTGTGACAAATTTTTGTGTTCCTACGAGTTCATCAGTAAATGATTATCAATATCATTTCATTTACGGCAATCAATTCTTTACACTGAACGAACAATTTTAAATAGACTCTTCTGTATATTTGTTTGATATCATTATTGGTTTTGGTGACAAATGAAATCTCAATTACAATATGCTCGCTATGTTAAAAATGATTCTACAACATGCAAAACACTTTTCGAGTCAATTATTGAGCACTCCTTCATAGTCTCAGCTATTCTCAAAATGTGGAACCCTCCCCAACGAACTTCAGTGGTCTCTAACACTAAGTAAACTTAGATCTTATCTAAACTCTTTGATTTTCTGCTTTCAAGTTAGCAAGGTCTCACTTCGTTTTGCTTTGCTATTTCACTATCTTGCATAGTTTGTGACGTGTGTGTCAAGTATTATGTCCAACTCTTGTGAAAGACAGAACGCCAAATGACCATCCAAAATAACACCTTGAAATTCTCCTTAAAATGATTCAGCCTTTATGAAAATTTATTTATATTTTACTTTTCTTTTTTTTTTTTTTTTTTTTTTTGTAGTCAGCCATATTGGCCAAATTTTGAAATAAATAAAATAAATACAAAATATTCTGTAATGGAACATTTGAAACTATTCATCAAGTGCAATTCCAGAGTCCTCAGAGAGAAAGATGAGCGCTTTTCATTTTTTCGGAATGAGATGAAAAGAGTGCAAGAGCAATATCGGTAAAGTGACCGAATCAATTTCGAATTTCACGAACTTGAGGAAAGAATAACGAAACATCACGTCGTATTTGAATTATTAAATTCGTATCGATTTTCAAAGATCCTTTTTTGGTTCAGTCATTCATTCTTATTTTTGGTTTTCGCTTTTTCTGGATTGTGGGACGACCATCCTGAAGTACATATTAGTTGAGCCAGGCCGAGAATTACACTCTGCGGGGGCCCACTCGACCTCCACGGGTGAGTCAAGAGACACCTGCTGGACCCAATGAGCTTGCACTCTCTCGACTTTCCCAGGAGTCGCTTGATGAGAGTCCTTCAATCATTTGAAGTGGGCACCAAGGAGCAGGTCCTGCAAAGCCACCTAAGGACGCTCTTCCCTCAGTTCCAATACCTTTGACCGGAAAATGACTTGCGAGGTCACCGGGCCTATAAATAGTCCAGATTTGGCCGTTATCGCTCTCTCTCTGATATCTAGACGTTTTTTTTTTTTTTTTAATCTGGAGTTATTTTTATTCACGTGTAAGGAAATAGAAAAAACTGTTCGAGAAAATCCTTTTAAACGATAAAGGTGAGGTTTTTCATTAGCTTTTCTGGCCAGATTCCGAGTACATTCAGAGTTGAGAGTTTGAAGATTTTGATAACAAAAGTGAGGATCACTTTGAAGCTGGTTTATTAGGTCACTAATTATGATGAAAGAGAATTGATTGATTTTGTTAATTCTTGTTAATTTTATCTGAGTAAATTTCGTAATTTTGTATCAGACGGTTTTCATATTTCTGAATTTCATAACTGATAATTGATTCCATTTCAGTTTGGGTTAATTTATTTTATTCTATTAGTTTTTCTCATAATTTATTAAGGGACCTAATTAAATTTTGTAATTCAGTTTTAGAGCAAAGATCGGAATAACGCATTTGGATCTCCCCGTTACAATTCATATAATCAATGCATATTAATATCTTCAGTTTTTAATATGTAATACTTTTATGTAATTTCGCGAGGTTGAAAAAAAAAATTGAAGATCAAAGATTAAACAATTTTTATTTTAATTATACATAAATATTAAATAGTTGACGTAGAAGTAGCAAAAAGCACGCATTACTTCTAGCATTTTATGTACTGTGAATTTTGTTTGTTAAATGATTACTCTTGAGGTTTTACAAAAGTGATTTATTATTTATTGTTTTTAAAAAACTTGACTGGGATAATACCGTTCCCTTGGTAGTTCTAACGTTAAATCTAGTGAATGGGATTTGAATCAATTCCACATTAGAGGTGGATATAACCGCTTCCACGTTTACTAATTCAACCCATTTATAAAGGTGATTCAAGTTCTCGAATGGGTTTAACATTCCGAAGTCTGAAGCGAAAAATCTTTCACAGTTCAAAATTCAAATTCTTCATAAACGAATAATTTTCCGGGAGTCTTTTTGAATCTTCTTTAATGAATCTTTTGACAGAGATTAATTTACAATAACGATCATTTTCGCATTATCACATTTTTATTTTAAATTTTTTAATTAATTTTTCTTTACTATCACACTATTTATCTTAATGACCTAACAGTAAAAAGTGAACTTTGAAATATTTTGCACATTCAGCTTTATATTCAATAACTGAATAAAATTTGAAAGGGATGTACTTATAAAAAGCAATACTCCTTCAAATTAACTAAGTTCAACTGCAAATAATTATGAAAATAATGTTTCTTTTTACTAACTTGAAAAAACAGTGTAATTCTGACAAATAGTTTATCTTAATCCTTCGAGTACGGACGTTGCAATATTGCAACCGTTTTTTCGTTTATTAAAATTTGAACATTTACTCTGAACAATTTTCTAGCAGCAAGAACAGTTTGCATACATCAAGAAGGCACATTTTATTAATAGCGATGGAGAATTGATCAATTTTGAATGAAATCATGGTCTTTAAACAAATATTAATATCTTTTTAAAGTCACAACATCCAGAGTTTTATATTTATATTTTTCTGTTAAACTCATTAGATTATATCATTTTATCTCTTTTGTTTAAACTAGTTAAATCTTAAATCTTAACAGCTTATTAAAACTCAAACAATTGAATTGAAATGAATTCATGAGTTTCTCGTGGTTTTTACGCACTGCAATAATAGTAGATTTTAAAGAGTTAAAACTACTCAACATAAACATTTTTTTTTCTTTTACACCTTTCAACTCCGATAATTTATGTTGCATCATACCAATCGTAAATCTTTCACAAGACTATTGCCATTGTTGCTGTTATCCAACCCATTCGTGAGATCGACTTAATTTCACTGACCATCTCATTAAAGTCGAATTTTGACGTTAATTGAAGTCATCCAATACCATAACCTCACAATCAACTTTTTTGTGCGTACTTTTTTTTTATGTTTGCATAAAAGAAGGGATAAAAAAATTTAATCATCATGATGAGATGTAAACGTGACTAAAAGATAAAAAGATTAAGTGATCAAGTAATATGGGTGGTTATGTTCGGGGCAAATGTGTACCATGTACAAATCAATTATTATCACGTTAAGTGGTAATCCGGACGATATGAAGCAATGGATAATGGAGCCGATAGTAATAAGGGTCTATCAGCAGACAAAACTGCATGGGTTATGGCGCTTGTAACGACACACAAAATGCCCAGAAAGCCAATCAATGTTCCAGGCGATCTTGTCGTCATTGTCGACGAGCAACAGAGCCCTCGATAATTGCCTGACGATCATTCATTCAGAATAATCGTTTTATAAAAAAAAAAAAAAAGCTTTAAAAGTCAAAACTCACAATTTTATTTGTCAGACATCAGCGTGTGTTTTGCAGCAGCTCCATCAATTGACGTTTACACATTTTGAGTCTCATTTGTGGATACGCAAACGATTTCATTAAAAAAAATCTCTTTTAATTTACATTGTAAATGAAATAAAAAGAAAACGAGCGAGTACAAATTTTATGATACGAATTTCACGAGTATTTCAATACCCCTTTACGTGCGTGAAATGTAAAGCCGATATCTTTGAATCAGAGCCAAACGAGCTTTTTCTTGATCTAAGTTCTGGCGCGTTACAGATTCACAATATTGTATTACTCGGAACACTTTTTTTAACATCTCTAAAAAAATCAACCCCGCGTTTGTTTTTTAACGAATATGTTGATAATTATTTTTCCTGATGTAACAATTTTGTTTTGTTTTTTTTTTTTTAACCGTTGCATATGTTCTGTAATGACATTTCTTTTATATAAATTTTAATAATAAATGGGACAGATTTTTTGTTGAAAAAAAAAAAAAAAAAAAAAACAGGGAGAAGCGAAAAAAAAGCGAAGGATAGAATGGATTACAGAGAAACTTTCAATTTGCAACAAGAACGCTCGGAGTTTGTTTGTCCTTGTTGCTCATTGCTCGGAATTTCGCGGCTCGTTATAACGGCCCCTCATAAATCTTGCGAATTGCAGTGCTGAGACTTTCAGCCAAAAGCGACTTTTCTTAACAGTAGGCTCTCTCTAATCCACGTGGAAAAGTGAAACATTTGGTGCTCCAGTAACACTGTTTGCCAGGGACAATTTTTGCGGCAACGTTATTTATCTTATATTCGTTTCATGTGAATCTCCGCGTATTGATATTCCAAATCCCAAACGTACTCGTGGTGTTTCCGAACTTGAAACAACGTATTTCACAACAAACTTTTTAAATTTTATCGAAATTCTATAAGAAGTTACAAGATGCCCCCCAATATACCCAACGAATATGTTCTCGTAAGATTTGCTGTTGTGAAATCTTCCGAGGAAGTAATTTTTTTTATTGTTATTGAAAAAGTAATAAGAAATTGAAGCTATGCTTTACGACAGTGTACTTTGTAAGGGGAGGGAAATCGAACGCTGCTATAAATAAGTGTAGCAATTTCTAATTTAAACAAAAGTTTATTCATATTTATTTGACACTATTTCAATACTGCATTCTTTTTAAGATGCATGAGTTTTTACATATCATCATTTTGTTTCATTTTCTTTTTTTAGATTCAATCAAAGTAAGACTTGATTATTCAGTCAATCAATATATGCAAAAGAAATGTTTAAAAAATATATAAAAACATTAATCTGTTTCTTTATTTTAAGTGTCACACTTTAATTAATAAACAGAATGAACCTTTCACTCAACCAACTTATTCTCTGGAGTCTCAGAACGTTAATACGTGAAACTTATTTATATTTTATTATTTACTGAGATAATTATAAATGTTTTTTATATGACAGCATTTTGTCACTTGGTAATAACGTAATTTTTATATTATTCCGATGTTCATTGCGTTTAAAATAGAAGCTATATCAATTTATATAATTATTACAAAATTCTTAATTTGTGCAAATTCTAAAAATATCATATTGTGATGAAAAATATCCTCTCATAATATTTTTCGTTAGTCCCTCCTCAGGTTTTCTAGCTCATCTGTACAAAATATCCTTGGAATATTCTGTTTACGGATTATATTGTGCACAGCTAATTTTTTTTTATAGTTTTCTTCACGTGGGGGCAAACTTTTTTCTTCAACTCAGACAATTATGCCTTCAAAGTAGATCTTGTTGGATTTTGTTTAATCCTCGAAATATGTCTTTCTGCATGTTTAACCAAACATAAACTATTTTCACAGGATTCTCAGTTAGAATTTTCAAAGTATATTCAATGTATATTTTCCTTTTTCTTGAAAGGCACTAAAAATCAGTGGAACAGATCAAAATAATGTCAGACATGAAATTAAAATGAAAAAACAAAATTAGCTCTCTTTAAATGTGAATTTCATAACGACAATAAAGTTCGTATCGGTCAGTTCTGACACATTTCGATTCATCAATAGAAATCGATATCCGCGCCTGGACGATTATCTTAATTATACATTAAAATTGCTGATAAATAACGTTCAGCGATGTGCATCGAATGATCAAATTACAACTCCAATTTCCAATGCATTTTTTCCATTCCTTTCTTTTTTTTTTCTTCTATCGGATTCAATTTCATCGCATGAAAATCAATATAAAACTAATAAACTATTTAACCAGAAACACGAAAGCGCGTAAAGTTTACGCGCGCGAACATAAAATTTCCATTGCAAGAACATACGGGAATCGCAAATTATGAAATATTTACGCGTCGGAACTTTGGCGTAGAAAACCGGTTGGGGCATTTAATTAAATGCAATACGCTTCTGAAACGTGAAAACACGCACGGACGTCGCGCGGAGGAGCGTCTTTCCCGCGATAATGCCATAGTACCGATATATCTCGCGCATTTGCAAAATTTCGGTCGTTTGCATCCGATTACGTGCACCGCGTTACGTACACTACTTTTTGAATTATGCCAGGCGATTAAACGATAAACCGGCTGGCCTTATCACGATTATTTGTGGCGCCCCCAAAAGAATTTCCCGCTAAACGGGCCTCAGAGATTGCTATGGCTCGCCTTTTGGGAACTTTTCGTCTCGATGCTTGATGAAATTTACTACTAGGGTCGCAGTTTGGATCGCCGATAAGTTTTACAGTTAGGAGAGTATCGATTGAACCAGTTAAGATGTTCTTGGGGTAAAAAAAATTTTGTTTCCCCTCCCAAAAAGATGCAATTTTTTTGCTCGTAAAATATTTTGATGCAACATTTTCACTCGTTGCTCTACAAAAATTATCTTTCAACTTTTAATATTTTGTCATACCATAATTATCGATTCAAATAGCTGAGACACTAAGTTTTTTTGTACTCAGTTTTTTTACTGACTTTTCTTCGAAGAGTTCCTTTTTTTTTCTCGAACAATTTAAAAACTTGGTAGAATAACAAGCAAGCTCTGAGGCTCCTCTTTTAAATGCACGTTATGATAGAAGGAATACGATTCGCGTCTCCCATTACATATGCGTCCCTAGGGTCCCTGCGAAAATAAGGCTTGTCCTTTAAATCAGGAAAACCACTTGGACCATCCTGAGAGACTCTATTAGAGTAAATTATTGCTCCTCCGAAATGAAAAAAAAAAAAAGAAAGAAGAGGGGGGGAATAAAAATGTTCAACGTTGGACGTTTTATTTTTGGATCGTAGAAAAACAATCCACTAAAAGCGTATGATTTCATATGAAATGAATGTTGTAATTAATTGAATAAAAAAGGCCACTGGAAAGGTTGTTTTTTCAGACCAGAAATTGCACGAAACTTTACATTTGTCGCGTCATGAATATTTATAGGGAGCCTGAAACGCATATCCATGTTGTTTTATTTCAAAAAAGAGAGAATGAGAGAAAAAGAGTAGGAGAAAATTTTTTTTTGTTTTTGAAGTTCTATAAAATTGGAAACTCTCGAAAACGGAAGACCTATTGCACAAAGAGGATCAAAGATCGCTCTTTCGTTGGATCAATTGGACAGAAAGCGATATTAAAAATGATTGACATGGTTGGGAGCGGAATGTTTGCGGCTAAAGCGAGGCAGTATCGATTGGGGTTGGACTGTCGCATAAACAGCGTCTCCTCATCTGCCGTGCGACACTTGAAGCAACGAAGCCGGAAAGACTCTGCGAGTCGATTGATGCGTCTGGCGCGTTAAAGTGTTTTCCACTTCGCAGCCTGTACACTTGCAGAATCAAATTATTGACCTACACATCATTTACGTGCGCGCAACACTTGACCCAGGACACCCATTCAGCGCTGTCACAACCTCGACGATTCTCAGACAATGAACACACGCTGTGACTCAGCTTAATGGACTGTAAATAATTTGACGAAGTTGAGTCTATAAGTATGCGACAAATTGGCCCCGCTATTACACGCTATACAGCACAGGTCAATAAGTATTTATACTTTATACCCATAAACAAAATTATGCTAATAAAAAATTTCAACAGCAATTTAGCTGATGATAAAACTCAGAAATTACGAAAATTATGTTTTATTAAGTATTTGTTAATTATATTTTTTTAAACATTCATAGCACATTCATCATTGCTACATATTCGGATAACAAACTTGTAGTAATCATATTTGTATTGTCTGTGTATGTCCCTCGAAAACATCATACCATAAAGAGATTAGTGTGTAATGATTTTAAGGCACTCGGATAGAAGATAGAAATGTCATTATAACCAAAGTTTGTTGTGTGAATATATAGCGATGATGAATTTGTTACGAATGTGTAAAAATATTTATTACAAAATTACGAGTGCTATTTTCATGTTTACTCATCGACGGAATAAATTGGTTCAGTTGTCTGGTTACAATATTATGCTTTTATTATATCTGCAAATTAAAAATAAATTCAGTCAAACTGAAAAGCAAAGTTATAACTAACAAAAATTTATGTGACCAGAATTTATTATGGTTAAGTACGATTTTATTATCGCTGTTTGATATATATAAGATATTTTATGTATAATGTATAACGGTTATTTTAGTTATTATTTTTTTTTTTTTTTTTCATAAAACAATTATAAACATTGAATTAGGACAAAGATTTTGATTAAAAAGCAGATTTAAATGTAAATATATTTTTATTTAGAAAATGTTAGATTTTTAAAGAATTGATATTAGGCAATAGAAGAGCAATCTTGAAGTCTAAACTTGGATAATCGGATTACATAAGTCAACAATATTCCCCTAGATACTTGGGGTCCAAAAGATGGGTCACTGATAATCCCTTCGGGACCGAAATAGAGTTTGTCAAGTGTGTCCCCTACTTTTGGGTCTCTTTGCTTCTTAAAGACCAATTAGAGAAACAGAAAATTAAACTACCAATTAAAGAAAAGTTCCTCACCTGGCTTTAAACCCCTACTAATCGGTTCATCAACAAACTTTGAAATCGGCACTTGCTAGTCCAGTCTTTTTCGAGATATCCTTGAGTACGCTTAGAAAGAAAACCTTCTATTTTTCTCCCAAGTGTGTGTACTTGGAATTTTTGTTACTCGTTTACGTGCAGCGTATTAATTTGGTTATGTGTTCCAGTGATAATTGATATAGGTCTTATTGTACTTGTCTTTTTGATTGTGTAAACTAAATAAATGAATGAACATAGCATTCAGATGGAATTTGTGTTTTTGTTACAATCTCATTCGTCGAGACTTGTGTGCTTTAGTTGTCTGACCAATGGGATCAAATATTTAAGAAGCTTTTTTTAAAATTAAAAATTTTCTACTTTTTGCATGCACTGTTAGTTATATTTTTACACACATTATAAATTGAATCAAATCGATTGAAATTCAATTACATTTTTGGTTTTTTATTCCGAATTTGTTTTTCTATTGGTGCAACCTTTAAATGTTTATATGCTATAACGTTTTATAATAATTAAAATTGTTCCCATCGATTTTAATACAAACTTTCAGTTAAAATCGTTTTTTATGTGATAATCTTATAATACTCATTTTCAAACAATATTTTATTAATAGTTCCTTCAATATAGATATTCCATTGCTATAGGTTCACCAATTATCTCAACGAAGTCACAAATCGTCTGTAGGTGAAAATAACCTAAAATAGTGGAAGGGAGATCGTCGTACAAATACTGCGTTAATATAAATGATATTTCAACCAAAATTGATTTTAACCATTCCATTTGGATTAGTAATTTATAATAAATCTTGGTTTTAATGAACAGACTGACCAAATTTAAATACATAGATCCAACTATGATGTGACAATTGATAAAAATTAATTTTGTCGCTATACAAAATAACGACAAGATCTTTCTTTCAATTTGGCACGAATTATCATCCTTGGGATAATTTTTCAATCGAAAATTGTTTAGCACCGTAAAAACTGAATTTTTTATCTCCCATAAACACTTTTCTTTTTATCTTTATTATTTCATCCACATCCAGATTTTATTAAACATTTGCATCCCACGTTTGCCCGATCATTTGGCGTGCGGTAACAGCTAACGGCTGCCAGGATTTTGCCAAGATCCAGGACCTTATCGCGTGGAACCTCGTCATGTTTCGTTGAGGACTCATCACGATCCGCAGTCCCACCGCATCGTCAAGATTCCTAAATCTTGAAATGTAAAATCTTCGCCGACGAATTGCTTGACACCTGCCATCACTGATGACATTTAACGCTTTAGATCAAGTCCTTGACTTATTGGTCTGATGAACGATCTAAACGGTAAACAATTTTGTGATTTCTATTTTACATGAAATAAATACTAATTGTTTATAAAAATACCGTTCCGTTTTTCGACGGAACATATATTATTATTACCAATTCAAATTTTATTATTATTTTACCAGCATCAGGATTTAAATGAAATATTATTATTAATTAAATTAAAACAAAAAATATTTAACAAATAATAAATAATATATCTGATCGTGAATAAATGATTTGCATGTTTTATCCAAGTTAGAAAATAAAACTCACGTTTCATTTTGTTACATTTTTTAATTCGTTTTAGATAATCATTTATAATTAGAAATTTAATAAGAAAAAGTCAGAACAAATTTCGCTTGCTATTGCTCCTTTTTCATATTTCATTTTATATAATTATAACTTATTTTACCGAGAATTAGTAACTAGTTAGCGTTAGAATTACTTAACTAAAACATTACCGATCCCTTTCTCTCCCTTGTAAATCGATGAAAAAACTTATAATTAAAAATGCATATATTTCTGGCTGACCTAATTTGGATCTACTCCATTAATTCGGGTTGCACTTGCTCGACCGAGTTTTTGTTTAATCTCGCGACTACCAATGGAGAAAACTATACGATTGTTTGTAATCACAGATACGTGCCATTATGTACATTAAATTTATCTTAACGCATCGAAGCGTCCGTCATGGTTGCAGCGCAAGTTAAATATTTGCTCACCACTGTAAGTGTACTTGGCGTTCTCTCGCGCCAGATATATCTCATTGCTGAGCAAACTTAGCGAAACATATATTTTTCTGTCAGATTAGGAATCCTTCTGGGTAAGTCTGTTTAAACTACCTGTGGAGACGAACCAACGGTTTCTTCGCCCGAGTACAAGAAGTGATCATATTCATAAATAGTCCTAAGTCAAATCTCAAGTAACGAGAGAACTTGTCACATCTTAACTCGCGCCGAATCCGAGTTTTCAACACCGCAGCTTTTGACAATTAAAAGTTTTTCCCTCAATTAAAATACTTGAGTTTTTGATTGATATGTTACGATTAATCATTCGGCTTAAACCAAATTAGCGCAGATTGATCGAGCAGTGTGTAAAAAAAGTGTCCCTGTTCTGTTGCAAACAAATTAATACACTTATCATAATTTAATACCAATGATAAATAATCAGACTGCTTGATTAATAAATAGCTCGTATGATGAATAATGAAATTATCATTGAATTAATTAGGCAATGACAAATGTTCAATTGATTCGCGAGCTTGAATTAAAAAAAAAAAAAAAAAAAAAAAACAGCTACATAGGAAAAAGGGTATCCATGCGTGTTTGTTGTCTATTCTTTCGTGTCATGTCTAGTTGGATGAAATCGCTTGTTGTCTACTAATTCTTACAATTCTTTTTCGCTAATTCTGAATTCAAGATCAAAAAGGATACCAGATACGACACTCGTACAGAAACACCCATTACTTCGAGACTTAAGATAATGTATACGATTCACTGAATTCAAACATTGGTCTTTTCTCGTTTTCTTACTTTAAAAAAAAAAAAAAAAAAAAAAAAAAAAACAACAATTATTTTTCAATCTTCATTCCTACCTCTTCTCTTTCTTTTTTCCTTTCTTAAAACTAAATTTAAACAAAATTTTAATCTAATTTAAATTAAATTTTGTCATCTCTATCTTCTCTCCTCTCTCTTTCTCTCTCTTATATTTGATTAGCTTCATATTTAATAAGCCCACGAGCGCATTATTAGCAATCTACTAGAATTTCCTACGCGAAAAAAAGAAGGAAGAAAAAAAACCAATTACTCTTTTCGGAGCAGTGATTTGCATGGCGAGGTCGTTATTTCCAAGATCTATTTCCCTCTTGCAAGTACAGTACATTTCTCTCTGAAGAACCACGTGAAAATTACAAACGAAAGCCATAAAAAACTAACAAAGAAGTGCAAAAAAATGTAGTATCAGGAAGAAAGGAGAAAAAAAAAGTAGCAGCTCTTTAACAGCACACGGTTTCATACAAACATTCAGGCATAGTCCCAATTCCATATAGCTCATTGAAAAGAAGAAAATCAAGCTGCAAGAAGGAGGGCCGAATATGGCAAGATGTGGCGAAGAGTGAGAAACAAGATGCGGAAGATCGATGACGCTGTGTCGGCGTTATAACACGAAATGCTACTATGGTGTGAAGCCAAACTACGGGGGATATCGTGGAACTTGATGCAGCTTGATAATACACCTGTTAGTTCCCGGGAGGCCTTGGTGCGTGTACACACATTGATGCAGCAACATTGTTTTGCAATGATAATTCAAATGCAGTTTTAGCCGGTAATTTTTCTAAAAGCCTTTAATTGACTCGCTGAAGAATGACTATTGAACAGGGAGAACAAAATAAGAGTGAAGAATTGTGTGTCATACGTGCCCGTCATTGTTTTTTCAGCTATTAACGAAAAAAGTGGCGGAAGTCAGTGATATGGATCCCAATTAGGTCAGACAAATAAACTGGCCAATATTTTTTTTTTTTTTTTTTTTTGCACGTTGGTCTATTTTTGATTAGCTATAGAAAGTGAATGAATTTCCAATTAATGTGCGGCACGAGTTAACACAAAAGTTAGCCCGCAACTCAATTTTGCAAACGACAATTTGATCGCAACGACGGCACACGCTCTTTGATTCGATATTTTCAACACGCTTTTTGTTTCCATTTGACACAGAATCTACGAGAATTTTTAGCATCACGCCGCGCTCGTTCAACTTGAGTCTGCATGGTTAACTGCAAACTGTTGTTATGTGATACACATCGGTTGGCGAACTAGATATTTTTTATGCGCGTCACAATATATTCAGTCAGACGTGAATTTTGTTAGGCTCGTGTACACGTCCATTCATAGTTTTTATTCCCAATTTTTCGACGACCCAACCATATTATTCACTATATACAATTGCCACGTGCAAATTTTTCTCTCTTTTTTTTTAAAGAAGACAGAAACAAGGTGAAAAGATGAAAGGGAATGGGACGAGAAAAAAAAAAGAACCTGTACACAAGTTTTGAGAAACTAGAACAAGTTTTAATGATGTCAAGTTGATAATCTATCAACACGTTAGCCCAAGTCGCAATCACCGTGACAAATGAAGTAGTTTCAATAACAGTGGAATATTTTTCGCAAACAAGCAAACTCAGTCCTCGCTGGCTATATACAAAGCAAAATATTTTATAAGCTTTTCAGTTGACTGCAGTGCTAACTTTTACGATGTTTACAATTTCGTTAACAAAGTTTCGAGAAGCAATTTTCTCGTTTAGATAACAACGTCATTCGAATATCAGCGAAATAAAGAAATCTTAATATCATAATCTAACTTTGTGCAGTTAACGATTATTCGTTCGTGCTAAAGTGTTTTATCAATTTCGCCTGGGCGAGATTCGCTCCAAAATTTTACACTTGTACACAAATAATATACATATCGCGGGGGCGTGAATTATTTTTGGACTGAATTAGCGATTGTTTTGGCACAGGCCAAAATTTGGGTTAAAAAAACATCGAGTATTCCAAGCACGCGCATTATCATATCGCAATGAGAGTCGCACGCATACATAAGCGGTTTATCTGAGTTTTGGATGAGCAAGTGTGTTGTCTATTGTGAAATACGCCGTTCGATGCGGTTAACGGCTTGGCCTTGGGCAAAACTAATTTCGATCGACCGAAATGAATTCTCCAGCAATGAACCGCCTAGCCAGAGTGAGAGAGAGCAAGAAAGAGAGACGTCTAATCCAGACAAAACTTGCTGCATAAATAATGTACCATCATTTACAACCCGGCAATATAACTGCTTTGAATCAAGTTATCCTAAATGGAAAGTCACAGAAAACTCAATCATATTCAATCCAAAAACAGCTTCTGGTAATACAAACTTTTTGATGATCAAAAAAAACAAGTAGTAATAATAATGGCTGATTATTATTATTAAAAAGTCACTTTTTAATTAGAAATAAATAAATAATTTAATATAAAATGATACTAATGCGAAATCATACAGCAACGATAAAGGACGAAACAAATAGATGTCGACAACAGTTAATAACTGAATAACAGAGTAAATAAAGGGAATGAAAACAAAATTCTGGTACATTTATAATGAATAAAATACGTTTGTAAAAGCTTAAACAAATTAATGTGCAAACATTATATATTCTTTGGTGAATATTTTGATATACTTTTTAGTTTTTTTTTATATCAGACTCGTCTCAATTTTTAATCTACAAATAATCATGTATATGATCTCATTTCAAGAACAAATTTTAATCACAGACTGATAATCAATTTTGGACAAAAATTGATTAAAATTTGTTCAACCGGCTTGTTACTTTGTGATTGCATTTTTTATAAACGCTTATTTGTAACAAAAAAAACTTACATTCAAATAACTGCTGTTCGATGAAAAAAAATGAATGAAAAATATTACTAAAAGTTGAAAAACTAACTAAATTTACATAACAAACTAAAAAAGACAAACTCAAAATAGCCAAACGTACAAAACTGACTAGATTCTGTTTTATTTTGAACTAAATAAAAAACAAATTCTAAACAACCAGACAACCCGGCTCTATTTTTCTACTAAAAAAGAAATGCGGTTGGTTTTGTTCGTTAAGTATTTTTGTGTTTATTTTTTACAACTTCAGAAAAACCGAGAAAAATACAATTTGACAAACATTTCGTAATAATCGATCCATTGATTCGAAAACGAAAAATTGAATTCGTGTTCGAATTTTCAAACCTCAGTCAGAAACTGTTCCTTTTTTTTTTTTTTTTTTTTTTTTTTTTTTTTTTTTTTTTTTTTTTTTTTTTTTTTTTTTTTTTTTTTTTTTTTTTTTTTTTCTTTTTTTTTTTTTTTAAAAATTCTATTGTAATTTTAACAAAGATAAACCAAAACAAAAAACTTTAAAATGAGTACGCTAATGTATTATCTGTTGCTTAATGTAAAATTCAGTACAAATAAGAGCATTACTAAGTTACAGTTAATATTTCATTGTCGATTCATAAGCTTGAAGTCCTAAAATGTTGTAGACTCTCTGTCTGCAAGCGCTGAAGATACCTCATCAAACTTGAAATTGTGTAATACGATATTATTCGTAATAATACTCTACAGGACTCAAAAAGAGGTTTCTGCTCTAAGAGTTGATAATAATTAGACTTTTAAAAGCTTCAAGCTTCGTTTAAAGTGAAGGCACATGAAACAAACGGTGTTGCCACTCAAGTATGACGTTTATTTACCACACACTCAGCTGGCTTAATAATCAGTATGAAAATACAATAAGAAATTTTGTACGAAGGTATTTAGGAAGAGCAAGTTTTATCACTGGGCCTACGTTTGAGTGAACTCCCTCAAACATACTAGGTCGAGGGTGTACTAGGCCGAGTAAACTGTGCCAAATACGTTTAGCCGAGTTAATTAAACCAAGTACACCATCTTGAATATCCGAGCTTAAGTATACCAGACTTGGGCAGCCTTGCATTCAGCTGTTTTTTTTTATTTGGCAGCATTTGTAACACAAGGAAGTGAGTATGAGACCCGTTTTGGACATCGAGGATACATTTAATGAAACCTCGAGAAGTTCTAGTTTTTAGCAGCAAATATATATAAGCTAAAACATCTGAAACAAATTACTATTGGAGATTAAATATCTTGTAGAAGATCTGCAGAAAAGAGGCTGTCACTTTTTGGTACTGCTTTGGTAGTTGCAATAATCAAATTCCAGGATTCTGTCAAGTAACAAAAAGCCTACTAGACTGAAATAAATCAAATACAATATTTCCAGACTCAGAATGTAAACTTGGAAAAAAAAACATAAAATTTTGAATCGATAAATAATCCGTCAGTGCAAAAAAAAAAAAGAAGGGAGAGTTAAGAGTTTCTCAGTTTTTCATTCGGAAACTTTTATTTTCGTCGCGTTTGTAAATATCTGGCGGCTGATTAAATGTAAGTAATGTAACGATGTTGTCAGACGGAATAATTGGTAGAATAATAAGCACCTTATATTAGATGAATGATTATTAAATGAAACGTTTCTCGGTAGATAAAAAATTAAGTCGCTATATGAAACGAAGAAACTTCTTTTTTTAAATTCAAAGAGGAAGTCGACAACCTTTTCAAGTCTTGACATCAGTAAATAATCATAACTTGCTTACTCTAAAACGACTATCTTTACCCGTCGCGTACACTCAGCTTGAAAATGTATTTACGCAGTGACTGCGACTTTTATGCTCAGCTTTGATGGTTTTATGTAAATAACGCCGCCATTACGCGTGATTGCGTCTTTTATTTCGAGCGAGGTGCGAACGTTTTGTCAAAGAAAAAATTGTCCGGCCCGTGTTCTTTACGGGAAATTGTTTTTCAAACTCAATGCATTCTTTGGTAAATAAAAAACGTTTAAAAGTTCTGTATACTCACAATTCGTTTTGTCACGATGCAAGTGTATTTAAATAAAATGCGTGATTAAAGCTAAATGCTCCTATTTTTTATGTGACGACATGCAACGAAAAAAAAAAAAAAAAAAAGAGCGACCTAACAATGAAGAGGTTCTCATGAAAAAATGCTTTAATTTTGTTTCAGATGTGCCAGATCCGCCGGAACGTCCTTTAATAATGAGTTTTACGTCTCGTTCAGTGAGCCTGTCATGGGCACCCAGCGCAAATTCGCATAACAATCCTATTTCTCATTATATCATTGAAACAAGGTGAGTAGACTGCTTGCAATAAAAATTTTCGTTGCTCTTCTGATTGACATATGCAGCAGCGAAATAAATATGAAAACCGCGACATATATCTGTCCGACGAATTTATAAAACTTTGAGCGCCAACAATTACACTCACAACATTTCAACCAATTTTTTTTTTTTTTTTAGTTTAAAAATTTGTATGTATAAATAAACCCATCAGAGTTGTTTATTAATCTTTTCGATGTCAGAAATGAAAAGAGCGCAAAATTGATTTTTGGATGTTTAGTTTTTGTTTTCGAGTTTTGTTAGTTTAGAATTTAAAAACAAAAAACATGATACAATAATTTTTGTGCGAAGAATAATTTTTTTTGATTGAAAAATATGGTTTTACAAGGTTTTAAGTTAAGAAAATGAAAAAATTAACTTTCATCATACATCTAAAGATAAATCAATCATTTCGACAACAGCAGTGTAAATTTTGAAAAGACGAAATTTCACGAGTGAAATTGTTGTGAGCTTTCATATGAATACGAGATTTCACCGAGTTATACCAAAGGTTAATTTGTTGTAGAACAATTTCAGAACGTTGCCCATAAGCTATCCAATTTCCTAAACGGGAATAGGAATTAATGAGCAAAGAGAAGTGTCGGCAATTAGTCGATTGGTTTCCATTATACTTCGCAATCGACCAACTTAACGGCTGCCTCAATGGCCAACTCACAAAATTTAATTTAAATTAATAGAGGTTTCAAATCCAAGCAAATCACTCTATTACAATTTTTAAATAAGTTAGCTATTAACAAAACTTCTTGTGTCAAACAAACATGATTAATTTACATTGTTATTTTATTACATTACTTCACACTTCTAACTCTTCTGATTCGGAAGTTAATTAATTTTTAAGGTTAAAACCAAGATGGCTGGTTGAACTTCACTCCGCTAGATGGCGCGTCAGAAACATTTCTCGAAAGCGAGTTAACATTTTGGAACTATAAATTTCACCACAAGACTAACAAAATAACTTTTGCTGACAGCTTTAATATTGTCACTTTTTAAACGTCAAATAAACTCAGTATGTTTCAAAAAATACTGCGAAAAAGAATAGAGTGCTTAAATATTTCTTGTTCATAATTTCATTAACATTCCTGGGTGAAACGAATCGAATAATAGAAATTTTCGCGAGCGTTAATGAAAAGTTTCGCTTAATACTGAAATAATGAACATATTAAATATGTCGAGGATTATAAAACCCCTGTTCTGCATTGTACAATAAAATCATTCTGCTGAATTCTCAGTGAGAAATTGTACATTCATTCGTACACAGAACTACCAGACGCACGTTTAAGACTTATTTTATACAAAATGCGCTAATACACTTTTCAGGCGCGTGAAATACTGCCCCTACGTGAAAATTCTTCTAGAATCGTCTGATATTCTTCTATATTGCACTCATTATCGAATGCCGACCGACGATACAAATTAATTGACTAATTTTTTGAAATTATTGTTTGTTCAAATTTGATCGTAAATTCTGACGAACAATCGAAAATGGTATTAACTAATGAGATCTAAATAATAATTGCAAATTTGTGAAGATGAAATTGAGTGAATTCAAAAACAATGTTAACAATTGGTTTTCCAAACGGTTTTAAATACAGCTTTGAATCGATTCATCTGACAGTAACGCAAATTTCAGAATATTCTCTTTCAACAATCTACACTAATTACCAGGATTGTTATTAAAGTACGATAACAATTATTACTGCAAAGTTCGATACTAATTGTTAAATTTTATACTTCATTCAAGCCAGCCAGAAAATTGGACAAAAAATTTGTTTCTAAAATGCAAATTGTGGACTTTTCGGATTTTGCATCTCAGCTCTTCGTAAATCGATCGATACAAATTGTGTCTCCTTCGAATTCAACAGTAAGAAACTTGAATTAAAAGTAAAATAAAAAAAAAGAAGGTTGGCGCTATTGTATTATTCTGCAGGATTTTCAATATTCCTCGTCGTAACGAAAAATGATAATAAAAGCGGATTTGATTTGCACGAAAATTGGATTTAAAATGTTGGCAATAACTGTCGACGATGATGACGATATAAACGCTGACTAAATTCTATCATAAAAGAGCGTGGAGATTTGTTTTTCGCGATAATGAATGTTTCGATAAGCAAAAGAATTGCTTAATTTAGAAAAGCAATTTGAAAGCATGAACAGCAGGCTAAGAAGCGAAATTTACGAGCTCGAAACATCTCTCGTAAAGAGGGCGTATTTCAGCCCCAAGTAAGCTTGGACATGGAAATAAATTTTTCCTCGGCAAAGTGCGCGCGGGCTCTCGTCTGAATTTTTATCTCGAATAAAATTATTCCTCTATAACCCCCGAATTTCTATTGTCCAATTTTAACTCACAAAACTGACTCTCACTTTTTTACGCACAAAAAATATCTTCATTTTATTTCAAAATATTTTATTCATTTATTATGATTTCTTTTTATTTGCACGCATTATTTTTAAATTTACATCCCCTCGCCAATCCTTTGGCTTAGAATTTTCGCGTCTTAGCGCGATTTACTTCTGTCTTGTATTTTGCCGCGACGGCCTTTTTAACATTCATACATTCCTTGTGTTTTATTCATCCTCGTCCAGTTCTGCCTCGATATCTTATTCATTGATACTTTTCTGCATTTTCCGTATGCGCATAGACAGACACGTACACTTATTATTATTATTCAAGCTAAAGGCATGATTTATTGATTACGAAAATTCAAATATTTCTTCTTTTGACACATCGAATCGCCTCAGTTTCCCCACCTTTCTTTTTCAAATCATATTCCAAAAGAAAAAAAAAAAAAAAAACAAATTCGCGCCGTTCTCAATTCTTCGCAATTCCTAACATATTTGAATTATTTATCCTTTCAATAATCCTTCTTTTTTCTCTTTTATGTTTTTACATTCCATTTCATACAGTGTATTAACAATTTATCAGGTCTTATTTATTTTTCGACATTAACGATCCACCTTTTTGGTGATGTAAAATTCATCTGGCTCGTCTAACATCGTTTTCTACAATCATTATAACAAATTTAGCTTGCTGATTATTATCATTTTAAGTTTGTTCCTTTTTTTTCCTCAATTATTAGTCGAGCTCATCTAACTGAAGTCTTTAGCGCGCCTTCAGTTTTACGTTATTTACGCTAATGCAATTTAAAATTTCATACAACACCAAGTAGGTCAACAGTGAGCTAAATGACGGGAGTAAATCGCAGGTTTTAAAATGCCAGGGTTGTGTAAACTAAATGGTAAAAAACTGTCCGTGATAAAGAAAAATAATAATTTTTTGCACACAACCGATGCAAAGTGCGATACAAGAAGACTTGAATTTGTTTTTCACAGCCCTGAATGTGAAATCGTGCTTTCATAACTGAATAGCGTCGATTACCAACGTTTATGCAAACAGAAAGGGGCTCACACTAAATTCATAATGACTCGTCTTCATTGCACCGACTCTCATATTCATATTACACATAAATCAGCGTTAGACAACCGTTCATATGTTAATGCTTTTGTGATTCTCAGCGTCTCATGCAAATTGCGATTGAAACGTCAAAAAATTTTGTATCGGCCACAACTCCGAATCACCAAATCAGATTTAATCACGCTACAACTACAACGTAGCCAGCTGCAAATTCACATGGCTCGCAGCAAAATATGACAATGTTATGACATTGACCCCTTTGATCAAGATTCATTACAAATTAAATCACTCGTACAAATACAAATTCAACAACATACGAACAATTTTTTGTTAACATCTGTGAGCTTTGAGAGACAAAACAATTTAATCAAAGTTAAATTTAATTAGCATATATATAGGACATGAATATAAATATGGCCCATAAATAGAACCTTAGATGAATTTTCACTTCGGACCAAGGCAAACACCCTGTAAAATTCGCCAACTAATCTTCGTTTAGTTCTCTATAGAATCTTCCATAAACTTTATTTTTCACAGCAGAGAAAGAGAGAGAGAGAGAGAGAGAGAGAGAGAGAAAAAAGAAGAGTGAAAAAAAATCTTCTGTGCGCTCTCTTTGTGCGGCGCAGGTTTTGAGAAAACTTTTTCCACGACGCTGTAAATCATCATGTCTTGTAACACTTACATTTCATTGAAAAAAATTTACGACTCAAGTTGGGCGCAACTGTTTGAGCAGCTGTTTTAAGGCGGAAAGGATTTTGTCCATAAATTTGTTGCTGATGCGGAAATTAGAAGGGTACGCGCGAATTTGGACCTACAAAGCGCGTCGGTGTGTTTTGCATTGTCGCAACGCGTCGTTTAATATGAAATTCCATGTCACGGTGACTTGGTTGGCAGTTCTTGTATGTACGTATAAGTTGCGGCACATACATATGTATGTCACAGTGGGAAACGGGTCGTAGGTCGCGCGTTAGATTTATGCGACGCAACATTATTCGCGATCAGTGGCGATGATGCATCGATCGACGAGCGCGTGCAATGGACAACACGCTTCGTTAAAAATTGAATCTGTTTTAAGCACTGACACGTGAAATTTAAATCTGAGAAATTCCCATGACAATTGGCCTTCCATCCCTCCCCCGCGATATAATCGATATCGCGCCCATTTGTATCTTACTCTCATGCCAGCTTCCAATGCGAAACCTACTATGAACAAATTACAGCGAGCTCGTTCTTGCAGAACATCTCTGAACCAGTCCCCAGACTATTGTTCGGGCTTTGCCCTTTAAAATCCAACGCTAACTGCTTCAAATCAAATTTACTGTTTACTTCCCAATAGTTTTCGAACCTTGGTACCAACTTACGCTAAATTTAATCTATATGCAATTTCAATTCGAGGACACAAAATGAAGACAATAATGGCAGCACAATCTCATGCATAGAAATACTCTTTTTTCCAACCTCAGGGATCACTGAAAAAGTAAGCATCAGATTTTTAGATGGTGTGGTTGATATCGTATTGTTCGTTTATTGTTATCCTCTTTTGAGTCTAAACTAATCGTTAATAACCAAAAACTTCTCAGTTATAAAAATTGCTTTACAAATTAAACAATCATTTTGTGTAGAAATTTATTTCTTTGACTGCCAAACTTCAGAGATGGTAAATCGTTGGGATGAAACATCCAAATATTTTCGAATTGAATTAACAATGAATAATTTTGTGCATAATTATCATTCGATAATTACTTCAATGAATTATAATGAATATTTAAATAGACATTTTGAAACTCAATGAATATACAGGTTTATTTAGCCAAGGCTGAGATTCAAATACTCGTCTTTTGGATTTGAAATCTGTATTTTAGTTATTAATATATATTTTTTTTTTTATATTATAATTTATTTTTATTAACAATCCTTAAACATTCGTCCGAAGTAGAGGCTGTTTATTTTAGCTTATCGCTGGGAATAGATATATTATTAAACAAAAAAAAAAAAAAGGGAAACAATTAAGTGAAAAATGTATAAAACTTTTAATCCTGGTTAAATGGTTGCCTTGCAAGTTTGTAAAAATGTAAAGAATATACTTTGCGCCCCGCAGCGATTATTAATCTTTTGTTTAGCGAATTATTTGAAGCTTTATGCTTTCAACTCTCGTCGGCTAACAATTACGTTATTAATGTATCGCGGCCGAGTTCAGAAACAAGCGCTTGGGCTCTTTAAACTTTATTATCCCACATACTTCTCGCGCGTGCTTCATCCTAATTGGTGTAATTTTTCTTATCGCATGCGAAAGAAGAGGAGAAACAAAACAAGAACAGGAAGAAGCGCCACGCAAGGAAGCATTAATTTTTTTATTTTTCAAATTCGCCTCTGTTCAGGCGCAAAAATATTCTCCTCTTTGAGTTGAAGAGTAGTTTGGCTCACACAGAACCCTGAATGATTCATACCATCGTAATGTGCCGGAAACTGTCGCTTTCTCGGCATAAAAGTCTATGGCCGCCGAGCAGTTTGTTTATCTTCTTTTATCATTTTTAATTTCGCCCAACAAGATTACGAAAATACCGAGCGACAATTCTTAATTATAGATGATATAGCGTGCTGCCCTCTGGTGTTATCTTCCATCATTTTATTTACTTTTCCCCCTTATGCTTTATTCACTCGAGTTAAATCTTTGTTGAATTTAATCAAACCTATATCAAAAGGAATTATTATTTCAAAGACATCCAATTTGTGTTAAATAAAAAAGATTTGGTTGTTTTATTTTTCATTTCAATTTGAAACAATGATGAAGATCTCATAAAGATCATCGGCTACGTGCATAAGAGAGAAAATAAATGCACCGAGTTTAAATAAACAGAGTGTAATTACAGGAGTCACGTTAAAATGTAAAAAAAAAAAATTAGCTTGAGCGGCTATATTTACAGATCGTAACAATTTTTTCAACGCGTTCGTACGTAATTTTGATTTATAATACGATATACGCCAATATCAAATAATGCGTACTGTGCCAAATAAAGCGGCTAAATTATTTAACTGTTTTTGCCACGATGCCACTTTTATTTCGCTGCTGCATTTTATTATGTTTGTTTGATTTTCATTTTCGGATATAAAATTAAAACGGAACAAACAAATTTCTTGCGTAAAATTTTAGTTGAATTAATACATATGACATGAAGATAATATTTTGGCGCGAGAGACAAATAAAAATGGTGTAAAAATACAAATATATACTCCGCAAAACTGTTGAAATTTCTGCCACCGAATCATTAGACAGCAGCGCCATCTGATGCGAAGTTAAAATTTGTTGAACAAAAAATGTTTAAGTTGAGGTTTCAAGCTTTAATATAGTGTGAAGAAAATTATTTTTTGATGAAATGTGTCAAAGTTATGAGAGTTTTAAAAATGCCAAAAATTTAAGAGGGGGCGCTAATTGTTTTGCCGAGTATAAAATGAAATGAAATTTTCAATTTGGGCGTGAGAAAAAAAATTGAATAACAATTTAACTTGTCGAAACTCGAAAGCAGAGTTTATCGGTGTTTTAAAAACACAAAGACCGTTCAAAATGCGATACAGAGGAGAATTGATGATACCCGTGGCACACATTATGGCTTTATCCACGTTCGAATGTAACGCCATTAGCTCTCAAATTTCGTACATAAATCGTGTCCTGTTTATGATACGATAATTTCTGAAATATATGCAGTTGGGAAGTTAAATTGAATGCTATAGTTTTTAATTCAATTATAAAGTAGAAAAGAAAAGAAAAGCCGAGTGAGATAAGTTTTGCGATAAAAATTGAGCAAATTTTGCATGCCTAGGAAGTGTAAATCTGTTTATGCCAGATGTATGGGTTGCGATGAAATGTAACGCTAATTTCATGCAAATGACGCTAATTATAATAATCCGGCGTCTTCGTTTGAATGTTAAGGCAAAATGTGTGTTAGCAGCCAACTTTTAATCAACTTTTTCCGCCAACACCAAAAATGTTGCGATTGAATAGAGTATGAATAAATTGTTTTGCAAATAAACGCGACTAAAAAACAACATATTTCTACTCTCTACTACCGTGCACTTTATTTCAGATCTTGCATTTTTCCATGCAGACGATACGAAATTTAAATCTGAATTGAATTTATGACTCTCATCGTCCAATCTTTTTCTATCTGTCAAATTCTCTGGAGACTGAGAGCGAAATGAAAACAGAACAATTTTAAGAAATATTTTGCAATTCAGTCAATTTGCTGACAAATGATATCTACCTTTTTGTTCAATTTACATTTTTCTGCAACATTTTTTTTCGTCAAGAGTTATGAAAATAACAAAAATTGATGGAAAATTGCGTTACATTTTTTTTAATCAAGAATAAAAATCGCACGCAATTTTGCTGCAATTTTTTTTAGTTTCATAACTATACCTCATAAATGGTCGCGGTCTTCCCGGAGATCCGCCAATCAGAGTTTTTATAATTAAAAGTTGATGCAAGTCGAAGATAAGAAATAATCTCAACAGGAGGTTGAAAAAAGTTTAATTAACGATGATGTGGAGGCTAAGAAAATTATCTTTCCGACGATCGGGTTCCAAATATTTTTGAGAGACGAGTCACTTTGAAATAAACAAACATTTTTTAACCGAAAAATTTGTGATCATTTTTCGAATAACTAAAATTACAAGTTATTTTAAACTTTCGTAAAGAAAAGACATCAAGTTAAGGTAATTAATTTGACTCGTTTTTTCATTTTTTTTTTTTTTTTTTTTTCAAACAGAATTTAAACAGGCAATCAACATTATGATTTGTTAAACTTCTATCTTTCTAAAAGATAGTCAACAAATTGAGTTTAAAATATTTAAATCGAATTTTAATCAAGATGACTTAAAATTCCAAACACAATTTTATTAATATACACAATGTTATTTAATGTATATTAAAAGACTGAACAGTTTCAATATTATAGAGTTTTTTATTATTCAGAGGAAATATATATATCATATATATAAATATTTCCTTAATATATATTATAATATATAATATATATTAATCAGAGGAAAAGTAAAAGCAAGCATATTTTAAGCTTTCTTAAAAAAGAAAATGATACACGGATCTGTTCGATATTTGCAATGGAAAACCATGTTTGGAGAATAAACAAATTTTTGTATCGACAAAACGGGGGAGTTAAAAATAAAACGGCGAGAAATCGATCGGCTGGACGTTTGAAATTTAGTGGCTAGAGCAGGATTTATTTGACGCGTTTAAATGCTTATTTTATCGTTGTGCTTAGTCGGGTATTTAAAGCCTTTCCGCAATAGTTTTATCAGTATAGCAGTGTGTAGGAACAGAACCAAAATCCAACACTAGAATTTCGATATTTGTATCACGGAAACAAAGAATATCGTGACAATTTTTCATTCTTCGAGAGTAAAAGAGAGAGAGCGAGAACGAAAAAGAGAGAGAGAGAGATAACAAAGTTCAGTGGTTTTGAACTAAGAACAAAAGCGATTTTCGGTGAGCGTTTCTTTTTTGTATATCCAAGTGACAGGTTCCATTTATTCCGGCTGTTTTAATTTAGATCATGATCGAAAAACATATATTATATCAAATAAAAATGTACAGTTTGAAATCAAATCCGGCCGCTATCGCATTCAAAACTAAATTAAGGAGTTTGCTTACAAATGTTTGAAATAAATATGGCGGGCATGGAAGAATGAAAAAGAAATTGGTCGAAAGAGGGAAAATATGAGATTATATATTTTCGTGCTCCTTTTTGGATTCGTGTTTAGCGACTTATTGTGCCAATGTAAGGAGTCATATGAACAATCAGGAGGCTTTCGCGTCGCTAGAGCGGACTCAAAGTTTTCTCATTGCGTAATGGACCGTGGCATACGACGTTTTGGCTTTTCTCTCTCGCGCGCAACCAACGAAAAATGCTGCCACGAACGTTTTTCAAGGAATAAGAATTCCATTGCGAAAGCAATATGTCTGTGTTGGCTCTCTGACGACGAAAGCGCGACTTCATCGTTTGATCTTGGATGAGTCCGAAAAATTTGTTGCCTTGCAAACGACAATTTCAAATGTATATCCGGCTAAAAAATTTGTCCACTTTGTATCTGACCGTGGCACACCGCATCAAAGTCAAAAGTTTCGTGACTGGCGTACATTTGTGGGCTATAAATTGAGCGAAAACGACTATAAATGAATTTGAATTTGCATGGACAGTTGATCATTTCGGATATATAATTCGATAAACATTTGTCGAGCTAAATTAAGAGAATGCTGAAAAGTAAATATTGAATTGAAGATAATTCACGGGGTCATGAATGTTTGATGCAACAAGAGTCAATTACCGTATTCGTATATATGTTGCATACTTCAAATTTTGTTCGAACTAAGTATGTTAATTTTGCAAATACTCGTGATAAAACAACAGCGTCGTTTTGTATATGGAGAATAGTCAAACGGTAATTGGCATGGAACATTGCTGCGAGCGATGAACGAAATTGCATAGGCAGAATATAATGTATATTTCACTGAGCCCGAACAAAGACACTCCAAATTACTGGCCAATATTGTATTCCGGGCACCATTCTCGATTTTCAACTTTCGATCATGCCGTGCAATTACCCGATACATGTTTTTATTCATAAATTATAACCTCGCACGAGAGAATGCAAGCAACTCGATATGTCGATCAACTCTTTTAACTCCATTGTAGTCATGTTCGTTGGCAGGGAGTAACTTCAACTTACTCGACGGGTTCTCCAACTTTGAAGAATCGATGTCGGCGAGGCTTATTCTTTTTTCTTTTTTTTTTTTTTTTTTTTTCATCCGCTCAAGAGAGGTTTGTCACTCTCAAGTTCATCGACTGAGTTCCGACTTAATTAAACAGATGTTACCGTGAAATCAGTGGAAACTTTCAATTTAAGATAGTAGATGTCTTGAAATTAATCAAAGATTCAACGAAATTGCACATTCAAACATTGATCAACTTTATAGGCTTGTGTGTGTTATTTTATGTTATAAGTTTTGAAAAGACGTTTTGATATCGAATATCGAATTCCGTTACAAGATTCTGTTCTTGTAACAGAATAGCACAATTTACACCTTAATTCAAATACACACTGTTCCACTGAAAACAATAGTATATTTTAAAATAAAACATTCCAGGGTACAGTTCCTTTTAAATACACGTGCCAAACGATTGATTTGAATCTATAGTGGTATTTTTTTTTTTTTTTTTTACGTTTAACCTCAAATGTATATAGTTGCCAATATTATATTTTTTTACGGCGCTGCCCGATGTTTAAATAAACAGCTTTTATGCCAATTTCAGAGCCCTGCATTTCGAGCTATGTGTGAAACTTTGTTTTGACTAATCTAAAACAAAACTGAACTAATTTGTTACCTATGTAAGAGTTTTAATTTTTTGAACCGTTTAATTTCAAAACGGAAGAATCAGTGGAAATAGTAACTCTAAAATTTTAAAAATGTTGATCAAAAAGAAATGAATCGAACAATTTTGAAACAAAAAAAGAGGACGTAAAGACTGATTAGGATAATGTCGACTTGCGCGAAGGCAGTCGCTGATTGTAGATTTTAATTGGGCCAAAAGTTAAGAGAAAAAAAAAACAAAAATAACGGCGCCAACGGTCTGTCCGGGAGTTTATTACACATTGTGATTGGGCAGATCAAAAAGTAATTAGAACGTAACGACGTGTGGCGTATTGATTGTTTGATGCTAATTAATACAACATACATTTCGGCGAGACGTATTTACCGTTCTTGATATCATAACTGTGTACACACACGACAGATACGCATTCGCGCGGCGGCCGTGTGATCAAACACACACTCTGCGACTTGCACCGTTACATTATCAGTTCCTATGCTTTGCTTCCTACGTAACGTGCAGCCTATAGATATAGACGTGCTTTATGCGTCTAGGCATTACGCCGATATGATTTATTGAGTGACAGTCTAGCGTCTGCCCAGCTTTGACAATATAAACAACAATCATGATTTATTTATTATTCTGATAGATATGCCTGCGGTTATATGCCGTGCTCAAATTTATGACTTAGCTCGTCACAGTTTCATCTCGTTTGCCTCCTTACGGAAAATTACTACAGAAAATATCTAACAGTTGCTCCAAAAGTTACGTGTCCGAACGTTCAACATTTCTCAAACTTGCAAGTTTCACAGCATTTCTTCCAGTCATTATAGAAATGTTTATTGAATATATGACTGAAGAAATTAACACAAATCGTGTGTGCAGTCAAACGAGACCAAAATAAAACGCCAAAACAAGTTTAAAAAATGATTGAACATTTTTCAAAAAATGTGATACGAAAAATTGTTAAGTTCAAGTCTTAGTTCTGATTTCTTTGAAATTATTTAGGAAGGTAAATATTTTTCACGAAAAGATTTCAAAGTTTGAAGATAATCTTGGCGTAGTGGATAAAATAGCAGTCTTGCAATTAGAAGAGTGTGAGTTCGATCCTCAGTTGTGGAACCATTTTTTATCACTGAAAATAAGTTAGATTTATCTCTGCAGAAAATTACTACAAGAATAATGATAGTTAGCACAAGTATTTATTTCTCCTCTGAGCGTCAAAAGTGTCTTAGAATGTATAAAAATAAAAATCCAATTTGTTCTATGACAAATTTATAACACTTAATTTGATGTTGAAACTTTATTTTGGCCTGAATGATCTCGGAAACTACTCCTAACCAATTCAAATTCGTTCACACAGACGTAATCCTCTATTCATTAGAATAAGTAACGTAGGCCACATATCTTCCGATTAAATCGTTTCTGTCTGTCTCTCGGGTCTGTTGAATTTTTTAAATTAAAATTCAGTCATTCACAAAATATATTTCAAATTAACATAAAATAAAATATGCTTCTAAAAAATATACAGCGTTAGTTAAAACTTGTCTGTACCGCTTATTTCATAAATGCGAAAAAAAAATTTTTTTCTTTTTCATTCATAACATTACTTGTCGCAGCAAAAGAATTTTCTTTAAATAAAACTTGACTTAAACTATTTTTGACGCGCGGCGAACAATTTTTTTTCTCACGCTCTATTGATTGCTTTTTAGCGCCCTCATCTCTAGTTGCTTCCGTTCTTTATCGTCCATTTCCTCCCACATTTTTGCACAGCTCGCCTCTTTGTTCCAAAAATTTTTCTTATCTTCTTTTAAAGTTGCGCTTCGATGACCAAATCAATCTGTGGCTCGGTGCTTTTTCGTTCGTTGTCGAGAATATCGCACCACACTGGTATTCTCCCTGTCAAAGCTTGCTCGGGAAATTTGATTTCGTAACTCACGTGAAAAATCAAAGTGCCATTCGGTTCTCTCTATCTCAGTGCCCTCCCTCATTCTAAGCCCTTTAACTCTCCTAATATTCGATCATTATAATCTCCCCATTTCATTCGTTCCAGTTCGATATAAACCGATGGTCAGATAAAAACGAAAAGTATGTTAATTGTAATGTTGCGTTAATGCTCAGCGCCACGAAGGAATTATAATAAAATGTAGAGACGAGAGTGAAAGAAAGTTTGGAGTTGGTAGCGAGCGAAAAATTGGTCGCAAAGTTTGTTCGAGCTCTTTTCATCCCTCGAAAAAGAATCACGTTGAATTTCAATGGTTCACGGAAAGTCTTTTAAATAAATGTTTCACGCTTAGGGTGATTATCCATGTCCAAATGAGCTGCATTTAAAGTTGTACCCTCAGAGGGAATCATATTTTACACAGCGCCACCTATCGACTCGTCGTCTGAATTTCTTTTCGAGCTTATAAAATATAAATAATCAAAATACAAATGGGATAAAAATGAAGAGCAAAGATATTGAGGAATGATGAGGGGGAAAAAAATTGATTTGATTTCGTGGATATCACATGAAACTTAGCGGGACGTTATAACTCTTCATAATCTCTTGCGCGCGGTGCAATGAAATTCAGTTTGAGTCTTTCTGTAAAATGGCTTTTACTTTTATCATTCTGTGGTTTCGTCGACTCTGCAAATACTGAAATGCTGTTGAGGCTCTAATCGCTTTGTCGACTCTTGAAAAAAATATAAGTGCCACGTGTGTTATTACAATTTTCTTCAACCTTATTCCAATCCAATTACACGTCTTTTTCACCGTATGTAATTGGATTCATTTTAACGCTCCTTTATATTTAGAGTGAGAATTATAATCCCATCCCCCTATCCTTTTTTGATTCGCTCCCAAAAACACCCCTTCGAAATCGAGACGAAATGAATTTGCAAGGATTATTGTCGAGAGGCAAAAGTTTTCGTTCCCTCCCGTGGGATACTGATATGAATGGTATTTAGCGCCCTGAAAATATCCGCCGGATAATAAGGCGGAAGAACCATAATGGAAACCTTAATGGGCTATACGCGTGGTACACGAAACGTTAAAACATGAAAGCGCTTATTATCATTAACAAACATTATTATCTGATGTTAACATATGTAAATTGTTACCAGGAGACCCCAATAGTGACTCGCCAAAATGAAAAGAAAAAAAAAAAAAAAAAGCTCGAAGTCTCTTTTCAAAAAATTATTGTAAACGAATCAATGATAAAAACTGCACTCTCGTTTTATTATAATCAACATAAAAACATTTTTTTTTATCAACTAAACAAATATTACGTTTAAATCCTGCAATTCGTGGAAATTCTTTTTAATTGAAACTGAAAGCTTTTTTAATGAAAAAAAAAAAAAAAAAATATGAAAATATAATTATGTGCAATATATTTGAAAGGATTATTTCATCTGTTGTTTTTTATCGTTAACTTTACTAATATCAATTTTCTTCAACAAATGACATCTGTACTGAAAATTTAAAGAACAAAGTTTGTGGCGACAAATATACACTTTGAGAAAAAGAAAAAGTTTTTTTTTAACATTCAAAGTATAATCTAAAAATGTATAAAATGTTGTCTGATATTTAAATAGACAGTTTTTCCGGCATTTCAGAGTCTGCACTTGTTAAGTATTTCCAGTTGTGTATTTGTTTAATAATCAAAAACAGAATTAAGCTAATCTAATCTCTGCTCAACTTGATTGAACCAAGTGTTTTAATTTTTCAAAAGGTTTAATTTTAAAACATTTCCTGTAAAACACTTCTAAAATAAAACAAAAAACCGACATTTATGAAATTACTCTGTATATTCGAAGAAGTGAACATTTACATTTATTTTGATTAAAAATAACGATGGAATTTTCAATTTTTGTAATGAATGAATTTATTCGAATTTAGAGATTAAATTCCAGCAGATATAATGTGCATTTTTATTTTTAATGCAGGTTAATCGTTGAAAATTAACCAAACATCTTAAATAAAAAGACGGTCTCATTAATAAATCCGGTTGGAAAGAAACAAGTCTGTAGAATATAAGCACAATTCGAAAATAAGTTGATGAGTTGAAATAACATGTGTTTTTTTTATTCTGCGAGTTTATTGACCCAGTTTTCATATTAATACTCGCACGCACCTGATGACACGCTCAGGATTCAATCGATAAGAGCGGTCTTGTGCTCTGAAAGCAATTGACAATATGGAATTATTGGTTTATGGGTATTTTGAATACACTTATTAGAGGGACATTTTTGTCAATTTCAAAATGTCCCTCAATACTCATTATCATGACAAGCTGATGCTCGTTCTGACAAATTGTCAGTTTCGGTTCTGCATTATGGAAAGAAAGCGTCAGACTGTCTTCCATTGTACCGGAGCAAACCTGATCAATCACTTTAACATTGTCAAAATATACATAATGAGATCGAAATATTCCATTATGATTTGCATAGGTGGCGCAGCGCCATTTTTCCGATTCCGAACGTTGAAACTAAATCCAAGCTCTGACACGCGCATTATCCAGGTTCTTCAACTCGCTCAACTTAATTGAGAATTAACTCGACTTTGAGACTTGACATCGACAATCTAATCCGATAAAGAAGAGAAATGGGCGTCAATTAATTACAAGTTGAAATTTTGTATTGCAAATAGTGTTATAACCTCGAAGCCGCTGACGAGCCAATCGTATTTCCGCTTTAACGAAAATACTCGCGCGCCTCTGTTAATTAAATGAATATCACCGATACTGAAACCCCGTTAAATTATTATTGCCCGTACCGACGAACCGATGAAGTGATTACATTCTTATTATCTTATTATTGGTTCATAATTGACCATCACTTATGCCCCTTTTAATCATCATCGTCATCCATGATTAGAGAAACGTGCAATTTCAGCGCAACGATATTTCTCGACAAAATTGTTTCTTTTCTTTCACTGTTGTTGGTAGTTATATTTTTTCACTTGGCTTTTCAGCTTTGTTAGTAGATTCATAAAATTCGACTCTTTATTATAAGTCCAAAAATATACGTAATTTAACTGATCCTCATAAATTTCAGTTCAATTAAAACAACTTTATTTAAATTTCGTATGAAGTTCATTTAATTTAACTAAAAATTAATAAATTCAACGAACATTTTTCTCTGACTGAATATATTAAATTTAAAGTGCATTTTCGAGATAATTTGATACGAATTTTGAGTTTTCCTATTTAAACATTTGCCCCGAGTAGGGCTGCAAGTGTAAACACGTGTCGACGCATGTTTACACTTCTGGTCCTACTGTAATCAATGCACCGAAATAGAGAAAACTCAAAATTCATGTTCAATTTTTATCAAAATGATTAATTTAAAAACTATTTTGATGTTAATATTACAAAATATCTCTTTTATAACTCTACAATTAGGCAATTAAAATTATGATCCAATTTTTCTTTCAAATCAGATTAAAAAATTTATAATCATAACTAATTAATTTGTTGCGATTATTTAATTTCTTCTTTTTTTATATTTTTTGAACAATCATACAAATTTAAGAAACGTACACATTCGGTGACATTTAAATTGAAAAATCATTTGATCGAAATTATATCATTAACTGAACGTAAACAATTTTGGCACTTAATTGTGATTAATTTTGAAATTTACTGATTAGATCATTATTCCAAATTGGAAACATTACCGGCTCAACATTGGTATTCTAAAAAAAGAATCCAATTTTGGCATTACTCGATAAACCATTGGTATTATTCTGTACACTATACTAAAAAGCGACACATTGTCTGTTTTCTAAATTTAATCACAGAAACATCATTTTATTTTCACTATCGATTAATGACGCACGGAACACCCTTTTTAGTCATCACTCTTTATTTGTCTTCTTCCACCGTTGGATTTCAATTGATCGTCAAATCGACAAGTTTGTTTAGTTCACAACTAAAGTTTTGTTTGAAAAAAAACTTATCGTTTATCAATTAACCGAAAAGTCAACATTTTGAAATGTTTTGAAAATTGTGGTAACCATTGAAATCGATATCGACAAGTCGTTTAGCATAATCGGTATGAAAGCTCGTCGAAAATAACATTCCGATGATGACCGATAAATCATAGTGGCCGCGTGCAAGCGGGCGTGACCATACCCGCTCACGTCCGTACTAAATAATCAAAGTGGCTGTAAATTTTGCGGACAATGCATAAGATATAACTTCCGCCGACCACCTTCCACTTGCCCATCTATTAATCGAATCAGATTCTTTTTAATTAGAGTTTGATTTAGCTTGTCTTCGCATCGAATACATATACCAAGTTGGAAAAGCAAACTTTTCGAATATCGAATCAAACGAAGCTCCGCTCGAGTGATTCAACTTGCTTTTGTCTCTAGGAACTTCGAAATACCAATATATTATTGGATACATCAAATTAGAAAACGAGTTTAGAGTTTCAACATTCAACTCGCTTCGTACATACTTTATTAAGCTTTTTAAAGGCCATTTTGAAGCACAAGGTCCTCATCCAACAAATTATTAATACAAACGTTTTCTTCAGAATTTTATCCATTTTTCAGCCACCACATGATTATTTTAACAAACATTCAATTAAACTTTTACAATTTGTGCATATAATATGTAATTTATGGAACAATAACTTTTGTTATGATGTAAAACAATCAGCTACTCTGAATGATCATCTTGATTTGCTTGTTTTCCAGATTAAAAGCAAGATTTTCTTTTTCAATCTGCTGAATTGAATTGTTATCTTTTTTAACGCAAAATTATAACGGAAATTATAACGGACTGAATTGTTTGTTTCAGGATGGGGGACAGTGAATTAGAAGACTGGGATGATTCGAGGGAAATAAAGACGCCAACAAACGACACGACTTATACGATAGAAGATCTACTGCCCTATACAGTTTATAGTTTTCGAGTGTCAGCAGTGAATGCCAGGGGACGCAGCGAACCGAGTCGTCCCTCTTATTACATAATCACTTTGCGTGAAGGTATTAAGCCCCCGAATCACTTATCCTCTACTTATCTCATCACTTATGTATCCGTACCGTTCATTTTTCATCCTCCCTTCTCTTTCTTCCACTCGCAACTTTTATCTGCAAATGAAAATATACCATTTTTTTCCACCCTCTTTTGTACAATGATCGATTGTGTAAATGCGCTTTAGAGACAAGCCTCGGATTGACACTATCTTGAAGTTGAATATAAAAAAAAAGGTCGTTTCATTGTTTACACTTGTCGTATAATTGACTCATTTTTCTCGAATGACAGGTGTATTGTTTGACTGTCAACTAACTACGTTTTAATGACGCTTTGACATAATTCAGTGGTCTTGAGCTGATTGCTCAGATCCGATGTTAAATTTGAAACAAAAAAAAAAAAAACAAACTAGTATCAAGAGAACAAGAGAGTTCTTTATATTTTTATATGAAAATTGACCCAACAATCGATCGAATAACCGGTATCTTTTTTGATTAAATTTCATTTGATAGAATAAAATTTCAAATTGTAGTAATTGAACCTTATTTTTTTTTAACGTAGTTACTAAATATCTACACAGAGAGAAATAAATATCGAAATTTACTATCAAAATAAAACCGTGACAAAATCGATATGAAACTTTTTGGTATAAAATATTGGTCAAATTTGTCATGCCTCGCTGTAAAAATTAATATTTGATGCAGCAGTTTTTTTTTTTTATTTTCATCAGAGTTGTCGTATTTTTACTCGACAAATTTGGACTATATTCAAAATAATTTCACGATATGTACATATTAATTTTTAATATTTGCTGAGTCGATTTGATGCAAACCAACATATATATACTGCAATTTAATATGTTATGTTCTATTTCTGCTGTTGAAATGTTAGACTCAAATTTGCGCGGGTTTAAAATTTTTCACCTATGAAATAGTTTCGCAGACATTTTTTCTGTGTTTCTTATCAAATTTATGGAAATTAATAATATAATGTATGCTTTACTCATAATAGATTGTTGGTTAAGTAACTCATGAAAAACGCAACAGACGATGTAGTTATTAAACATAAAATAATAGTTGAGTGCTGAAAACAAAATCATGAAATACATAAATTGAAAGGAAAAGAGATGAGATAAACTTCAATATACATCGAAAACAAAATAGACAAAAAATAAAATGCAAAAACTTGAAGTAGTATAAAACTCATAATTATCTAAAAATATATGAAACGTAATACATTCAACTAAAATGTTTTCATAAATGAAATCTGATATTTCAATAAGTTTTCAAAATCACATCGTAAAATTGATAAATTAAATGTGAATAAGAAAAGATTAAATGTTTTGATTTTACATGCCATTGTGTTTGCATTTTTTATTAAAGTCATACATTATTAATTTCGTACTCTTTTCTTTCCAGGTAGCGATTCGCTTTTACAAATGTTAAAACCCGTATTTAAAAAAAGCTACATTTTGAAAAATAAATAAATAAATAGAAATTCTTGACGAAAATACATTAAAAAAATTAATTAATTTACATCGCAAACTAAAAAAGGCAAATTCCGAATGGCCAAATGCACGAAACTGATTTGATGTTTTTTTCATTTCAAACTAAATAAATAAATAAAAAACGAACTCTAAATAACTATAGAAACTGGATCTACTGAAGAGGGTATTCGGTTAGTTTTGTACGTTCAGAGCTGTTTTTTTTTTTTTATTTTTTATAGTTCTAAAAAAAATTGCTTGTAAAAGCTGCTGATTTGAAAATAATGACTTTGAATTTAATTAATTCAGTTCATATATTCGAATTCCATCAATTGATTAAATCGAAAAAAAAAAAAAAACCTGAACGTATATTGTCACATTTGAGAATTAAAAATATCTTTGCAGCCTTTTTGTTGAATGCAGATATAATAAGAATAATTTAATTAACTCTTATTAAATTAATCGTTGATTTTGAAGAATTCGCAAGAAAGAAAAAAACGTACGAAATACGCCTCTGGTCATATCAAGATGTTTTTACAAATAAGGAATAACATGCGAAAAATAACTGAAATATTTACAGGCTATCATTTGCAAAAGCCCAGTAGTTGAAAAATGCGAATTTAGCATTTTTCCGCATAATTAATCACATTCCTCGAGAGGGAGCTTAAACTTTGCAGACGCAGCGGTAACGTTGATAAAACAGCATAACAGTAATTGATGAAAACAAAACTTGCGCTTGATTATCTGTAATCCAAGGCTCGTTAACTGAGTAAAACAAGTAGGGATAACTTCGAATGCATTTTTTGCTCTTCGATGCGAGCGTAAGAGGAAATAATAATAAAACAACTTAGGCTGTAATGATCCTGTGAAAAAAAAAAAAAAAGAAAGAAAGAAAAAATATTAGTTAATTTTACGTTAACTTCGAATGTTGCATGGAATAACACAGTCTCTGTAATATTGAGCTATAGCAAGCTTATAATGAACATTCTTGGTTGCAAAATATGTTCAAATATGAAAATATTACGTCGAAAATGCGCAGTCGATGTCTCTGTGCGTTGCGAAATTGCAGTGAAATTAATCAAACCATGGTCTGTGTCAAATGCATTTACAACGTTGCCGTCAAGATCCTCGCGCAATTTTCAAAGTTTGATAACTAAAACGACAATCGGGTTAAAACTCTCAAATTCTCATCAACTTCATAAACACGGTCGCAAAAATGTGACACTTTTGATGTAATACAAAAAGATATATAAATTCGTGTAATAAAAGGTCATTTTTTGCGGTTACCGTTTTATTTTCTTCTTCGGCACATTGAAGCCCACAAAATAGCACAGAGGAACATTTGGATTAAGTAAAACTTGCCCTCGCTTACAGGTGTTGATAATTATCGCAATATCTAGAGAATCGCGTTTACAGTTCAGAGTAAATGAGCAAAATGATCATTAATGGAGGAAAAAGTGAAGTTTTAACTTTGAATGAAACGATTATTTTTTTGTTTTCTCCTTTTTTTTTTTTTTTTTTTTTTTTTTTTTTTTTTTTTTTTTTTTTTTTTTTTTTTTTTTTTTTTTTTTTTTTTTTTTTTTTTTTTTTTTTTAATGGTCGGTGTAAGACAAGCTCTTAAAAGCAGAGAAGAGAGGATTTTCTGTGCAGCGCCATCTTGGCGTTTTCCCTTGAACATTGCCCCTGTGGAACATAAATTTTGAGCGGCTCGTCTGTCTGACCTTAGTTTGTTCCCATTCCCCCGAGCGTCTGTTCGTTTTAGGGTTTCGATCACGATCGTCGAGAGCGAACGGACAAAAAAATTAACGACCAGCTTTAAAGACGGGTCCCAAGTGTTCCAGCGCGAAACGAACAATCGAATTTAAAAATTATAGTAATTTAATTTCCGTCTATTATTTCATCGCGGCAACTGCATTTTTCATAAATTAAACAAGACGGTCGCGCCTTCAGATAAAATGCCTTACGACTATAATTCTTTCTTCGTCAGTTTTCTTCTTTCTTTTTATTTTTTTTTGTCCAACTTTGGATAATGAGATTTTTGTGAAACGTGAGCAAACGTCTGAACGTTTGATGGAAGCCCGGTTCTGACAGTAGAAATGAGTTGAATGTCAGACTTTTTCATGGCTAACAAATTTATTTTCCTCCAAAAACCAACATCGCAAATTTTGATTGATTTACAGATTTTTTCCCCCCAACCTCTCGACTACGTATGCTCTTTCTCTGATAAACTGTAACTCACTTTCAGTCTTCATCAAAAAAAAAAAAAAGTTTGTTTCCAACGAAATTATTCCAGTTTCTTTAAAACAATCCTTGGTGTTAATTTTTTACATTTTTTTTAAACACAAAGATCTAAACTTTCTTGTAACAAGTTAGTTTTAGATTGCCTTGTTTCTTATTGTTTCTTAATTTAATAATTTATAATGTCTTTAATGCATTTTTTTAAATTATATATACATTGATCAATAACAAAAATAAATTGGTAATCAACATATGAAATCAGATTGTTAAATTATGAAATGAATTACGAGAAGTAGATACAGCAAATTCAATGAAACCTCAAACATTTAATTATTATTGACTCAACTTTTAGGTGTCACCGCATGTAATATTAATATCAATTAATGATTAATTTTTTATTTGATTTATTATACAAAAAAAAAGAGAAACAAGAAGACATAGCAAACAGTTCTTTACACAAACATCAGTAATATAATTGATTTTTCAACTCGAACATTACTTTCAAAGCCCGACTTCAAAAGTTCACCATATTCACTTGTAATTGAGCTCAAGCAAAAATGCATGCTGGACTTTTCCACCATTTTTTTTTTTTTCTTTTACAGTGAACCTTTTTTAGTCAAATAAATGTTACACAAATGTTTGCTATATAAACACGAGTCTAAATCGAAGAGAACTTAAAATTGAGACAAACGAAACTGATGAAAGATCACTCACCCCCTCCCTCCCCCGAACCCTTAAAAATAGAAAAAAAGAAAGAACTGGAAAGATCTTTTAGGATCTTCTTAATTTTGAACTCGAAAAGTTTTGTATTACTTTGATGATTAATAGTAAATGAAATATCAATTAATTAAACATCACAATTGCGACATCAATGAGGTCATATATGGACCACGAATTTAGCATATCCAAAGGTACATGAATGTTGGTCACTCGAGTCAACCCTTTCAAATATAAAGTTCGAGTGTGAAAATATGAAATTGGTAACAGGTTAAAGTATAAAAAAAAAATAGTACAACTTGGAGTAACTTGATAATACACCATCATATAGCTTGGGAGTGTTTTTACATGTATGAAATTGGGGTAACGAAATACGTTTCGTTAAAAGTTACGGTTCCGACACTAGTTTGTGGACGCAAGTACAAGTTCATATATTCTCAAATGAACCTGGATTATAATCCACCAAGTTAATCTCCATCAACATGGCTGAGAGAGAAATCCTCAATAGCTAAACCGAAACCGCACTCTCTCTCTCCCTCTCTCTCTCTCTCTGCGGATCAATAGAAGCCCGCGCATCCCACAAAACTTTCTCTTACTTGCATTCTCTTAACTATTTACACTTCGCGATCCGAATTGCCGTAACCACCGGTGTATTCTCATCTCCTCGCAACCCAAATTATCCGCGACCACTTTTGCGTCGACGCAATTTTCACTTTTCATCATCATCCCTCGTCAGTTCTATCAGTTTGATATATCCATAACAGAACATTCTTTGTACCTGTTAATTTGTAAATTTGAATGCAGTTAATAAATTAAATTGGTCAAATCGTTTCTCGATATGAATATAAGAATAAATAATTAAATACATTTAATGTTAAGATTTTACAATACAGATTCAACGCCTCCTAAATCCGATTAATCTCATTATCTATAATGACATGGCTCATTGAAAGTTGTAGTTTGCGTGCACATCTTGCGAGCATCTCTGTTATAAAAAAAAAATGAAATCAAACAAAGCTTCTACCTCCACAAATCGTGTGCCATCATCCCCGATCAGCGACACTTTGAAATAATGTTCATTTTCATTAAAAGGTGCAAAATACAAAATGTTGTTATATAAGTGGGGGCGGTGTGGGAGATGGTTATACACTTGTGCGGCGTTAGATGGAATTTCGTTAAGACCACTCTGTCAAATTGGAGTTGGTGTCTTGCGCGCGAGTTTTGTTGGCCAAAGAGGACGGATGCTACGCTCTCTTTTCCCTCGAGGACAAAGCTCGTCTCTAACGTAAACTACGTGGTTTAACCGCACGCATTACGAATTCGCAGTCCCAGGCGACGGCGCGCGAATTTATACATGCGAGGGCATTAAAGTTGGGGCGCGCAGTGTTGCAGAGCGCCCACGTGCCGCCAATTCAATGCTCACGAATTATAGAACTAACGATAATTCATTTGGCCCGCGATATTGCACGAGTTTTCGAACTCGCGAGCAAATTATTCCACGTTCGGACACGTCGTCGCCGGACTCTGACACCCCCAGCCCACTTTTGCCAACACCTCTTTTGAATCGCAAATAATCGCAAATTCTTCAGACAGAAGCAGCAGCGTCAAGCGATCTCATATATATTGCAGGAACGACGAGCGAATACCCCAGGCAAATGCTACCCAATCGATTTCAACACAATTTATATTGATCCCAAGCAAATGTCCTTCTGGTCCACTTTTTCTTATCTACATCTCAAAACCAATTTACATATTTCGGCGCAAACTTTTTGGTAACTTTCTTTATGTTTTTTCTTTTTTTTTTTTTTTTTTTTTATTTCATTTAAAATTTTCTTCTTTGATTCATTATTTTAAACTTTGGGCTAAATTTTGTGCAAACTTTGTAAACTTTAGTGTGAAATATTATTTAACAATGACAAAGAAAATTTAACTTCAAAGTAAATTTTTGCAATTTTTTACATTGCAGGGACAAAAACAAAAGAAAATCAATTCTGAGACATTTCTACATGTGTTTGTTCAAACATGAGTTTCAAAAATTACAACCACACAAAATAAAAAGTCAAAACTCGCCACTTGCATCTGCAATTAAAATATCAAACGGAAAATAAATGTTTTCTCAATCAAAGTTGTAACTGGGGAGTTCTTGTTATAATTTTTTTATACATCTTTGTTCATTTGTTTAAACTTTATTGTGCATTGTTTGGTGATACTTTATTCGAAATGCATAATGCTGCCATTGTTTTTAAAGCTTATTAAAATAAATGTCATACAATTTTATGACTACATCCATGCTGATAAACATAATCATTATTAGCTGCAAATTTCTGAAAACTGGCTCATCGCGGAATTAATTTTATCACTTTGATATGAATACATCAAGAGTCTTATTTCAAAAAGTATAATTTGATTCGAGTTGAAACATGAAAAGAAACAAAAGTAACAAAATTCATAAAATATATTTTTTATTCGTATCTGTGACTTTTTTGCGGTCATTTTTGTAGATTTTTACCGTTAAAAAAGTGAATTTGATATAAAATGCCTCAGTGTGTATTTAAAAATTTTGTTCGAAAGTCAAATTCAAATCAACTGACTAGAAAGAGTGAAATGAAAATGTGCGATTCTTTTTCAACAAACTCATTTCTTTACGAAAAATGAAAAAAAAAACAAACGTTTCATTGAAGAGTACTGCGAAAAATCTGTCCTTAAAAAAAGAAAAAAATATTGAAACAATAAATTCGCTGAGAATTGTTTGTAAAATGAAACTGGGGTGCGAACGAAAGTAGCAACGAAAATTGTGTGCACAAAAATCTATTCCTGTTTCCTTGACAATCAATCTAACATGAAATAGAAAAGTTTCCAATAATATTGATCCTTATATTTCATTGGACAAAAAAAAATATCCAACAACTACAAATCATTTTTGATACTGTATCAGATACACCATTTCATATTTCTTTGTAAAATATAAATATAATCTTTTTTGTATTGTAAACTGTAATTGAATTGTTTCATATTTTCTACAAAATAAAAAGTGTTTTAAAATATCAAAACAATGTCGTAGGATAATAATAACGCATTCAATATATATATATAACGCCGAGATTGTTGTTTTTCAGTTCCTAATGGAAAGCCGACGATAATAGCAGCGCACAATACTTCTGTGTCTTCGATATTTATTGCCTGGAAACCGCCAAAACGGAACACGATTCACGGCGAATTTTTAGGATATAGAATTGCTTATCGACCTCGAGATAAAGGACCTAACGAGGTCAAGGAAATTTATATCCGTGACTCAAAAGTTGAGGTAAATAAATTCATTTATATCCCTGTGCTCTCTATCGGACAAAAAGAGAAAGAACCAAACAAAAAATTTAAAAAACTCCCCTATCTTGACCACTCTCACTGATTTATTCTGTTTTTCCAGAGTCACACCATTCAGGATTTGGAAACTTATACGCAGTACTTTGTATCCCTGCAAGTGTTTAATCCTGAAGGTCACGGCCCGTCGACTCAGGTTATTGTTACCACAGATGAAGGAGGTGAGTTGCACCGTTGCAAAGCAATTTTGTGTCTTATCTGAAAATTAAGTACTTCTATTAATTTTTTGTTCACATAAAATCAATAATGGATAAAAAGAAAAATATCTTTAAATGATACCAAACTGATTTTGCCGCTAAAATATCAGTCGTGGTGATTTGTCAACAGTCGGCAAATTGAGCTCGGTCGGTAATGCAGATCTCTTAAGAATGTTTATAATACCGACAGTCGCTATCATGCCGACATTCATCTTGTACCATCAATCTGTGAAGATCATTAAAAACAAAACACTATAACAATTAAGAACTAATTGAACAACTTAGATCAACTGTTAAATTGAGTAAACTAATATTCTAACATAAATTTATTCCCCAAACGCAATACAATGTTATAAAATTCCCAAAACCAGAAATCATAAAAAAGTAAACAATTGTCTGATGTAAATAAACAAACAAACCTCAACGAACCATAACATAACCTCAACAAAATTATTTCCAACATATTTGTTGATTGAAAAAACCAAAACAATTTAATGTGATTGGTACCATTCCTAACCTAAGTTCAGAGATGGCGTGTACATCCTCGGGTCGATGCATGTAGCACCAGAGAGAGAGTGAGAGAAAGAGAGAGAAAGAAAATCTACAGGACTCTGGTTTAAGGGGAGGGAGAACCTTATGCGCTGGAGTGGGAATTGCGTGTCCGGCTGGTGCTGCGGCTAGTTAAGCTCGTGTACGCGCGAGTGACGCGCGATTGGTTCGTGCGCGAGAATTCGCTTGCTTTGTTCCGGGGTGCGTCATTGTTCGCGTTGATCAGAAACTGTCACCGTAGCGGCGTCAGGGTTCGCGACCCCGAGACCGACGCTTCGTCCGATCAGCACCGTTGGTTGCATGGTACTCGCGCAACTCAACGCGCCATGGCTTCGGCCATCTCTGACTCAGACAATTGAACAGAAAAAAAAACGACTAACAGTTACCACAATAACACCAAACCCACACACACAACACACCTCTAATTGACGCACCCCGTCCATCGGACACCACAAATTAGTTTCTCCGAGAGAAACCCTCAGGGCTTCATAGATCATTGAACCCAAACAAACAGTTGCCCGCAAAACGTTTTGACAACAACGACAAAAAAACAAGTAATCATTTTTGTTTTTTTCAAAATTGACATCTGACCAGGTTGTGTATCCAAAGGGGTGTTGGCGTTGACAACACATCTCTGTCTACACCCCGCGATCGGAGAGAGAGGGAGAGAGAGGGCACATTTAAATAGAGAGAGAAGGAGAGAGGATGAAAAAAAAAAGAACAAAAGAGAATTCATTGAGATTGTTGACGATGAGGATGCAGAGACAAAGAGTTATAAATCTTGACCGATCGTGTGCCAGTGATGGACTTTCCTCAATAACACTTTCTTGGGAAGAATTTTAAAACGCTCGCCAACGATATCCAGTCATAACCTAGATCTCCGGCCGATGATATTGATTTTTAACATGGTTTCATATTTTGGTAGCCGAGTTGCCCCGAACCCTTTTCGTTTCATTCACGAGGGTGGCATTCAACACATAACCTAGTTTGGCTTCGGAATTAATACAATCGTTAATACTATTTCCAAATTGATTGGCTGGAATCAAATGGAACAAGTCGTTTTGTACTAACAATTATTTTGAATTCAATACCTGACGAGCGTTTTATAATTTTTTGTCTTTATATGTTTCAATTCCAAAGTTTACATTAATCTATATTGAATCTTGTTCAATTTATTATACAAAATGAAAGACCTGAATTTTGCTTAATCAGTGGCAAATAATGGGTTAACACAAAGTCATTCCGAATGTTAGATTGGATATTGACAAAAGATGTGAAACAAAATTGTGGGAATGATGCCAAACACTATGGAAAAGAATTTAGTCCGTTGGTTTAAAGAACAAAATTTTATTTAGCAATCAATTGATTAATGCCTCTCCAAAAAAATCGAGCTTGCTCTAGTCAAGATAATGGGGTAGTGTTATTGACCCTGCGATTGAAGCTGCTCCAGGGCCAGATTGACATTTTGTTAAAGCCCTAATTTTTCGAGGTGACGATACTTGAACGGTGTCGAGAAAGTAGACATGTTTTCAACATGCCAGTTGAGAGAGATAATTCTAATCGAATTTTCCAACAAATTTCTCAACATCTTAATCTATGCTCGCAATTCGGTTGGTTAGTAGGCGGGGCTCACTGCTGAACTTCCCCACCCATCATTTTATGTCAAAATCCAGACCTAATTGATAGAACAGATCAATACATAACAAAAATTACAATTCAGATGTTTTAATGTTATATTTTAATTATAATTTCATTTTGCTGTGCTGTTTAATTGCCACAGTGAATATAAAGGATTAAAGTAAGTTAGTTAGGTCGTCTAAAGCTTCACGCAAAAATGTATTTAGAATTCAGTTTTTATTTGATTGAAAAACAAGATTTATGATAAATATCGTTCCTGTTCAAATCGTGAATTTTATATAACTTTCACACAGGGTCTGAGAATGATTTCGCGCGTTAGTAAAAAAAAAAAAAAAAATTGAAAATTCACCTTATTTTCACTATGAAAGTTAAAAAAACATTTCTATCAGAGTAAAACGATTGATGATATTGAAATGAAATTAAAATTATGAATATAAATATTCAAGTGAAAAGCAAGAACCATTTTTCTATTTTCATTTTAAACTAGTTTTGGATGTGTTTTTCTATTTTGACTAGCTATAATGACGACCGAACTACTTTCAAAGGAGGATGGTTCAAACTTTATGTTAGAAAACTTGATTTATCCATACAAGTTTGGAGAATATTTTTCGTGCAAATGCGAGCACAAGTGAACTCGCTTTTTGTCGTAAACAAAAGAAACATTATCTGCGAATGGAAAGCAGAGACTCCCTCTTGGCACATTGTATTCAGTCGAAATACGTCCGTTCTTTTGTATATTCATCCATTTTCTTCTTAGGCGAATGTGTCCTCTCTTTCTCATCGACGGACTAATTAGCCCCAAGAATAAGCCTGTTGGATAACCCGAAAGGTGGTGAATCATCGATTGGATGATGTGAAGATGTGGCGTAAAGAAGTTGTGCGAATAGCAATCGGTCCTGGCGGGCCGATTGGTTGTGCGAAGACAATTTGCTCGGCGTAGACAGAGGGGTTCTCTCTCAGCCTCGAGATTCTCGGTCCTTGTCGAACTCAGGCGTTGGCTAGCTCTCTCGACCGGTTCTCGCTGCAGCTGCAGAGGGCACGAAAAATATGTCGCGGTCCAGCCGGCAGTGCAACGCCGCCCAACGTGGCCCAGTGGTGCTCATTCTCAGCCTGCTGATCTGCGCTTCTACGCGAGTCCAATGCGATATCGAGCAGACGACCACGGACACTAACGACACATCCCCTCCTCCCACCGGAAATGACAACGAGGCGCTCGAAGGTAAATCATCATGCCGCGATGCTCAACGAGCTCAATCAACCGAACTCTCCAAACAATTTCACTTCACTGCTTCTTTCTTTTTCTTTTTTTTTTTTTTTTTTTTTTTTTTTCTCCATATTTTTGTTTTCATTTCGCTACCGAGCGATTGCTAATCGTGTGCGACAAATCTACTTACCAGTCGTTAACCTGTACTATCCTGTCCAACAGTTTCACCGTTCCTATTGGTTCGATTAAGTCACGTGACTTTTCCACGGCCAACTTCTGGTGGTAACAATGATTGTCAATTTCAATCAAATAAGGCTCGTACGATATGTCATCGAACGTTATTTTTATAAAATTAATCAATTTTATACGGTTTCGAATAATTAGATGTAATATCACTAATTATATTATTTGGGTTCTTTTATTGGGTGACTATTTTAAAAAAATGGTCTAATTATTTTTATTGTCATTAAAAATTCAGTGTTGGTTTTTTAAAACGACCGAACTACTTTAAGAGGAAACAGAAAAAGGTACTGTTGGCATGTCGCAGGGCTGCCAACATGCTTTTTCAAAGAAACAAATAAATGGTTTTAAAATATTTAAGGAAAAAAGAAAAACAAATGTTGGTATCTCGCAGAGCGGCCAACATAAGTTTTTTTTTTTTTTTTTTTTTTTTTTTCATGTTACTTTTCTTAAGCCAATAATGCCTTTGACTACACAAACTCAATGTCTCGTGATTTAGAGCATTTGTTTATGCGGTTAAAAAAGGAATCGTTGAGGTTATGTTATGGAACACGATCGTATTCAATCTCGCAAAGTTGTAACCACAAAATTGATATGAAACGATGATTTCCGAGGGGGGATTGAGTTTTGCAATTTCACCTTGCGACCATTGATACTTATAGCCACCGCATTAAGGCCTACAGACAAATGACAACCGGCCGGTGATTAGCATAAACGCTTCTTGCAATTCCTCGCGCGGTTTCAAATCATGTTGATTTTTTGATTACGTTAACCAGCGGGGCACGTGCTCTGTTTGACAAGGAACAAAAAAAGTCCTGCCTTAATGTTATAGGCCTTCTTTCAATATTTATGTCACGGTTGGTCGTGTGCAAAATAGATCCTCGTGCCCATTACTTATTTATTTTTATTTCTATTTTTTTTTTTTTTTTTTTTTTTGAAGGATATTATAAAAGAGAATATTAACTAAGCAGATAAAGAGACGGGAATGAAAAGAACTCTCTAGGATTAGATTATCATAAAACTATCCTAATTATTACATAACCTCTCTTTCATAATTCAATCTCAGATCTAGCGAGAAAAGTGTAATGCTTTCTGCCCCGTCGTGCGTTTAATCAAGTCAATTTCAATTTGAAATGTATTTTCATCAGCTCAACGTCGTTTTATTACAATTTTTTCAATTTAAAATCCATCGCGGGCGTTGAATTTTCAACTTAACCTCTAAAATTGGTAGCAGATTCGGAGGTTAACGAGGCGACGAAAATTGCCAATTGGTGAGAAGCTCATAGCAACGAAGCCTTAGGGACTTTCGTGACTCATGCAGAATCGATAATCGGCGCGAGGCCAAAAAAAAAAAGCCCCCGCCAACTTACAATTTTCAACCGAGGGTGCAAAAATCCGCGAGTCATTCTTTTCTGCCTTGGTGTTTCGAAATTTCAATTCCCTTTAAACAATTTTTTTTTATGCGCGCGCTTACACGCACGCATGTATGTACTCTTGGACGGAGTTTGCCGCTTGTTACGTATTACGCCATGTGTAACACTGCTCAAATTACTTGCGTGAGAATTGCACGCAAAAAGTGGAAACAAAGATGCCGAACCGTTCACACGGACCATTTTAGTATTAACATCTTTTTTATCGTTGCATTTTTTGTCAACATGAAAACAATTTTTTCATTTCTATATCTTCGTTTTTTTCTTCTTAGTGAAAAAAATAAATAAACAAAATCAATAAGATTTATATGCATGAAATAAAAAAAAGATGTTATACGGAAAAGAAAAATCAAAATAAAACCTATATCTGACTTATTAGAAAAGCCTAACCTAGAAAGATCGAGAGATGAGAGGAATATCAAAAGTTTTCTTTTTTTTATCTGGGTTTCACTAATTCCGAAAGATACGGAGAGAAAAATCGTGGTATTGAATAGCTGTGTTCCTTTCACTCGTCAAATGAGAAAACCATCTGAAAAGGAACTTTCCCTGTTTATGGGAAAATGGCGCAGTTGGTACAATAATCAGCGATTAGAATGGATTATTAATTAGATTTGGGTATAGATTAGAAAAAAAAAATGGAGGAACAAAAAGCGTTACATGGCGGATCGGAGTTCATTTGTATGAGAAGTGTAACATTCCAGCTTTCAGCGCGAGCTCTACGAACATCGCAGGAATGTGGCTTCGAATGCTGACCTGACGTCCGAAGCTGCACTCTCGCATTAGTGTGCCTATATGTATACAACTATATTCTATAAAGCGATATTCTATAGCTACATTCAACAATGTTATGAGTCAGAGATGAACATAACATATCTGTATCTGCGGGAGATAAGTCGCCAACTGAGACAGATTCATATCTCATTGTCACGAAAATGATATCAATCGCATAATTAATCGACGACGAATAAATATTTACATCTTGCATTAAAAGTGCAAAAGACCGATTTTCAGTTAAGATAGAAAAAACCAGGTCCGGCTATAGTTTAGCGCTGAGTTTTGAAAAAAAATCTAACAGATGGCGCCACTGTTTTATATCGTCGATTCTCGATAGATGGCGTTTTCTTTTTAATACAAGCCTTTTCTTAGATCCAACTAAAGAAGTAATTGTGTAGTTTGAAAATCTGAAATCTGTTTTATTCTTAATTGTTAATGATTTTATACTGAACAGTTTGAGTAATGAAAAGAATAATTGTCTGCGAAAAAACCAAAATTATCTTATATTGAGTAGTCATGATGAACAGAGTTAAGAATCATGCAAAAAACCACGCTTGCTTACGGTTAATAAAAGCACCGGATGCACGTAAAGTGACTTCTCTTGTCAATGCAAAGTCACTTTGCAAAAACTAAGTTACAAATTCAAGTTCGTGCCTTGTAATACAAAAATTGCCTCGTTTGTAAAAAAATGTCAAAAAACAAAACATTACCGTTGAATAAATTCCATGTATTAATATTTTAAAAAAGAAATGGTAAAAAATTGTGTAAATGTTGCTTTTCTTTTTCGTTTTTTCGTCTATTGTTTGATGCTTCTTTTTGGCATAAAAAAACCCAGCAGACGAATATTGCACAGTATTACTTATTTACAAATTTTGAATTTATAATGGGGGACCGTCGGTCTCGGAAAAGCTTTCCATTTCTTCAGCGAGGAAGTGCGCGAGGTCACTTGAAAGGATTTCACCTGCACACTCGAACTGAGTGCAAACATACGACGCTTTATACAGGAATATCAAAAGACCGCGAATAAAAACGCAGTCAACCAAAGACGCACTGTACTTTTTCTTCGTTGAGAATATATTTTTCCCCTTATTTTAAAATGAAAAAACTGATTTTTAAAAAAATATTTCAATGAACATTTTGTCGACGATCTTACAAAATATTAAATTTTAAAAGTATTCAATTAAAACAGGTTTATTAATTACAAATTTGTTGTTTGTTTCAGTGCCAACGAAACCGTTAAATCTGACGACCCGAGTTATCACCTCAAATTCCATAGACCTAGCATGGTTGAGACCAGAAAAAGCAAACGGCGTAATTGAAGGCTACCGAATTTATTACATCCATGAAAATTTCACATCCGTTGAATCGCACAAAGTCAGCGATAATTTACAACAAAATCGCACCATTGAATTCACTCTCGACAATCTGAGTAAGTTAATTAAAAATTTAAATTTTGGTTCAGTTTGTATCACTGTTTCATTTTAATATTTGTTTTTAGAACCGAACACGGAATATAAGATCTGGGTAAAAGCCTTCTCCTGGAAGAACGAAGGCGAGTCATCAGAATTCATAACAACAAAAACGGATTCAATTGGTCCGGACGCTCCTTTGATTCTGAACCTTACTTGCCAAGCGGACGATGCCATTTTTCTGCAATGGGCCAGGCCCAGTTCAGCAGCGAATATTGATTATTACTATGTCAACTATAAGGAGGAAAATTCTGACGATTATAAAGAGATAGAACTGCCTTCAGAAAAAGAACATTTAGAATATGCTGTAGGTTTATTTTTGTTAATTCAACATTTATTTTTGAATTAATTTATATATTGTAATTATAAGTTTACAATTTGTTAACTATAGAATTTCGAAGAAAGTTGTAGTTTTTATTTTTAGCTTTTTGATTTTGGTTTCAATTATTAATCAACAATTATTTGTATTAACCATATCTTTATTATTTTAGATGACAATTCCAAATCTGACGTTGAACACAGTGTACGAAGTAACAATTCGCGGAGCAACCCGCAGCATGATTTATCGCGACTTGAAGATCCAAGGCACAAGCACCGATACAAAAAAAGTGCTTGTGGCTCGCGACTGCGATAAAATTGCTCCCCTAATGCCGAGAAGCAGCAAGGAATTCAGTGCCGGCGTTATTGCCGGCATCGTTTGCGCTTGCTTTGCTGTTATGTTTGCCATCACTTCCTTCGTTTTGTGGAGGTATTAAAATATCAACGATTCTTCAATTTTAAATCTCCAAATTTATAACTCGAAAAACTTGAAATTCTCGATAAAGATTAACAACTGATTCTAAGATTAAAATTTAAGATTGCAAGAGATGATTTTTTCACGTTTGTTTTTTTCTCAATTACGATATGATTTGAAATGTTTTTTTTTTCTTTTGTTTGAATTGTAATTAAAATCAATTTCACACAGTTAAAAGAAAATCATAATCTTATCTAAGAGATAAGCGGTGACTCAAGAGAGAATCAAGTTGGTTTCAGTTACCTGGCACTTCTCATTGCAAATTGATCACAATTTTTTGTTCCCTCTGTTCGCATTTTATTTTCTTTCTATTAATTTTGCATTAATGAACAAAAAACTTATCAGGCCATGTTTTAGGCCAATTTTCAGAAAATGTTTCCACACGGCCTACTATTTCCTGGACTACCCGCCACGGAACGTGCCGACGCTTCAGGAATGGGAAAACAGCGAGCAGGACGGAGAGCGAACCGCCGTTTCCGTCGACAACTTTGTCCAGCACGTGGCTGCTCTGCATGCCGATGGCGATATTGGATTTAGTAAGGAGTATGAGATTATACAAGCTGAAACTGGAGATTATACTGTTGAAAATTCGCAGTTTGCTGAAAACAAGGCTAAAAATCGTTACCTCAATATTCTTGCTTGTAAGTTGAAGACTTTGTTAATGACATTCATTAATTTGCACAAATTAATTTAAATTTCAATTGAACTTTTCATTTTAATTGAACTTTAAATTGTGATTATAATTTTAATTAGAATTTAAAAACTATTAATAGATCAAACTATTTTAAATTGAAACAAGGAAAAGTTAATTGTTAACTTAAGATCAGTTGATTTTGGTTATGAAAAACATTTCATTTGTAATTTCAGACGATCATACTCGAGTGCAATTATTATCCTGTGGAGGAGGGCCTCCGAAGAAGGGACAAGATTACGTCAATGCTAATTACATCGACGGATGGCAACGCGCGCGCGCATTCATAGGTACCCAGGGGCCGTTGCCACCGACGTTCGATGGTTTCTGGAGGATGATCTGGGAACAGCGGGTGTCCATTATTGTAATGATTACAAACTTAGTGGAACGGGGAAGAGTTAGTACCATCTTGATTACATTCACCTCTCAGTTCAATTTAGCTAATTTATTTATCAATTTTATTCAATTCTACGATTCACATATAACGAAACTTTCAATTTCCTTGCAGAGAAAATGCGACATGTACTGGCCTAAGGAAGGAACAGAAACGTACGGTCACGTCCAAGTCAGTCTCGCAAAGGAGGACGTTCTGGCAACTTACACTATTCGAACTCTACACATTCGTCATTTGAAAGTGAGTTGAATAGAGAAACATAATTTAATATCAAATGAATTAAGAGAAAGGGATATAAAATACATTTTTTTTAAGGTGAAGAAAAAGAAGAATGGATCCAGTTTGGCCGAACGAACAGTACTTCAGTATCACTACACTGGCTGGCCCGATCATGGCGTTCCAGATCATCCTCTGCATGTTCTTAGTTTTGTCAGAAAATCTTCTAACGCTAATCCTTCCGACGCGGGACCAATTATTGTACATTGCAGGTACAAGAAAAATTTAATCGAATTTAATTACGTTTAATTACACTGGTTTAATTTTAAATTAAAATTAAAGTTGCGATTACAACTGAATTGTAAATTGTAAATTACAATTTTTAATTGACGAACCTTTTTATTATTCAAGCGCTGGAGTCGGTAGAACAGGGACATACATAGTGATAGACGCAATGTTGAAGCAAGCTAAGAGCAAGGGCGAAATTAACGTTTTTGGATTTCTCAAACACATTCGCACCCAGCGAAACTTCCTCGTGCAGACTGAGGAACAGTACATTTTCATCCACGATGCTTTGCAGGAAGCGATCGAGAGTGGCGAGACGAATATAGAGTCCGTCCAGTTGTTGCAGTATGTCCAAGATATGCTATGTGCTTCTAATAATAAAATCAATCCTTGGAACAATTTGGAGGCTCAGTACAAGGTAAATCTTCACCTCTCTTTTATTTTGTTATTTTATTATCAATATTTGAGACTATATTAATTATTGATTTTTTTGTTGATTATAGCTCGTTACTTCCTGGAAACCCAAAGATTTCAACTTGGTCTCAGCGACGAAACCTTGTAATGTCCCGAAAAATCGTAACATGGAAATTGTTCCGATTGAAAATTCACGGGTACATCTGGTGCCAAAGCCTGGAATTGATGGCAGCGATTATATTAACGCTACATGGGTTTCTGGTTAGCGTTCAGTGACTGAATAATCAATAGTTATGACTTCACCAATTACTTTTAAGATAATAATTTACACTTGTTTTTAATTTCAGGATTCCACCAGAATCGTGAATTTATTATTACCCAGCATCCTCTGAAGGAAACGATTATGGAATTCTGGCAGATGTTGTGGAACCACAATGCACAGACTGTTGTTATGTTAACACAATGCGATGAGGTAGAAATAGATACTGAAAAGAACAAAATATATGACAATTGTGTAATTTAAATGATTGAATTAATACATTTTGATAATTAATTTTTTAGGAATATCCCGAATTCTGGCCAGCGGAAGGAGAAGATTTGGAATCAGAGAATTTCCGAGTACGACTGTGCGGAGTCAAAGAGATGGTGAACGGAGTGATCCTACGAGACTTGGCTGTAAGAAGTTTGCAGGATGATTACGAGCTGAGTGCCCGAATCGTCCACAGGCCTCACAACAATAATCCCAAATCATTTATTAAAGTCATACAAGACTTTCAAAGGGAATATCAAAATGGTCCTATCGTCATTATGGATAGGTACAAATAAGTTCAACTCTTTCATATTATTTTAAATTCTATTTTGAATTAATTGTTATCTTTTTCAGACATGCATACATTTGTATTAATTGAAAATGTTTGTTTCTCAGGTTTGGTGGCATAGAAGCTGGTCTTTTTGTCCTACTGACAACTCTGATGAAACAACTCGAATTCGAACAGAGTGCAGACATCTATATGTACGCTAAATTATTGTACATGAAGAGGCCGGGTATTTTTAGGTCAAAGGTACAATGAAAAACTTATTATGATACGAATTATAAAATTAAATTACTTTTGACATTAAAAACAACGGTTTCAATTTCAGGACGACTACGAATTGTTATATCAGTGCCTTGAGACAATGTTGACATCGAAAAGCAAAGTGGAGCCCGACCTCTACATGTCCGCGAACGGTCACGTGAACACTTACACCGCTCCTTCGAGCGCAATCCCGGCGCAGGAGCCGGAAGAGTGCGCTCAAGATTTTTCAGCAAAGATGACGGAGTTTGTGTGCGATAACGAGGTGAATGTAGACTTTGTACAGGGCTACACGGTGCCGATGCTGAATGACCAATGTGCCATGTCGATGGGGGCCGAGGCTTGTAGCGAGAACCGTAGCTCCGCTGCCTACACGAGCCACCCGACAGCCACTGTAAGCATCGACATGAACGGCTGCATTATGAACGGAAACATGAGAGTACCCCCTGAGGGCATGGAGGCTACTTGCACTATTGTGCCTCAATGATGGAAGCCTATTTTCGCGTGCAGCTTTAATGAGTCTAGTCCAATGGACCACCTTTGAGAAAATGGTACACAATGATGAACTCAACTAGATACATTTAATAATTTGTTGACTTAATCATACAATTAGTTATTTTGATTTTTAAATGTTTTTTGATTTACTAGTTCATTCATATGCAAATTATGTATTCATAAGTAATTTAAAAAGGTTATATTGAAAATTTTATGTTTTTGTTTTCAGTGGCAAGACTAAAATTAAAATGGAGCAGCACAGCGATGAAAAACCTAAAAGCCAAGAACAAATACTTGATTGTGATATTGACATCAAGCCTGCAGTAACAGAAATGATGATGTACCCCCCCCCCCCCCTGGCATTTGTCGGTCGATCATCCTCGAAAATCAAAAGGCATTTCCTAGTCCAGGATGATGAACAAGACCGAGGGATCTATTTGTAAAACTCGTGGAACGAATGGAAGGCGGTTTCTTTTTGTAAATAAAAACAAAAATTTTACATCTAAGCGAATAAAAATCGGACCATAAACGTCTAGTTGCCAAAGAATTAGATTTAATTAATTTAAGCCGGATCAAATTACAATTAAGAATTTGAAAAGAATACGTATTTATATCTAAGTATGTGAATGTATTTATTATCAACGCATTGGTACTGCCACTTTTTCTACTCAATCTTTTCAGTACAAACTTGAGCAACGAATAACGTTCTCCTTTTTTTCTTTTTGTATTAACTTTTCATTCCGCTGTTGCTCTTTTCAGCTTTTTTGCGCCCTTTTTAGCTCATTTGTAACCGTCGGCTTTTGTACATAAAATTTTTATAATTTCATAAACTAAAAGTAATTAATCGATTTGCACAAACTTTTTAGTGGGTACGAAAACGGCCTAACATATCAGTGTGAATTTGTTCCAACGATATTTTTTTGCCGTTATTTTTTTTGTATCCGTCTTTTAAAAATATGTTGAGGTTTTGGTACGTATCCAGCGGTGCTTTTTAAGACTGAGCCTTTTTTTTATTAAAAAAATACCATTTTTTGGAAAATGTTCGAGGAACAAAATTGAGTAGAAATGTGTAAAAAAAATTGAAATCGAAAGCTGATTTAAAACAACAAAAATTTGAAAAACGACCCGTCCTAAGATGATATTGCGGTTCGAAATTTTTTAATTATGTGAAAGTTTTGAAAAAACTAGACACTTTTTTACGAACCTGATTTTTTGTTTTGAATGTTTTAAAGGAGATTTTATTATAAACAGTATAAATAAATGTAAAAAAAATACATCAAGCCGATTAATCACTCCTTCTTAATTCCAAAATGAGAACGTATAAACGTTACAATTGTTCGTTAACGAAAAATAACGAAATGCATATCAAAGAAAACAATCTTGTTTTTTGCTCTGAAAATGTTTAAAATTTAACACAATCATCAAAATTCAATGATGTTTGCCAAACTGATGGAGTGAATAATATTTCTGTAATTCAAAAAAAAAAAAAAAAAGAATATGATTGTAAATAAAGAATGTAAATATATGAAGAAAATCAATTAACTCGAAAAAATTATTTGCGATAAAGAAATGAAACAAAAACAAAAGATTCATTCAAAGTTTAATGGAGTCTAGAAAATTTGTATTGTTGAGGAGAATTAATGATTAAGTAATTTAACGTATAAATATTATAAATATGAAACAAAACGATATACAATTGTGTTGCGACTAAAAAAGAAAACGAAAGGGAAAAAATTGAATGCACACACAACAAGCAAAAGAAATGACGATGTAAACTAAAATTCGTATTAATATATATTATATAAGTATAAAAATGAACATGTATTTTATATGTTAACGAATTTAAACTCTATGCGGCTTTCAGTGTGACCACATAGAAAGAATATAGTTTGTGCATAAATTAGCTTGCTGCCATGTTGACAAATATTTCGTTTTTACTTTTTTTTTTATAAACGAAAATTCTATACAAAATTTGAGTACTTTTCCAATCGAATAAAAAAAGTAAACCATCACGTAAAAGTAATTTTGGTTCTCATTGAACAAGTTATTTTTAACAATAATTAATGAATGTATAAAATGAGAAACATTGTCAGCACGCTCTTAGCTCCTATTCGCATAAATAAATATTCAAACTCATTGTAGGTTCATGCTAAGTAATTTTAAAACTTCAACAACAAAAAATTTCTCGTCTACACAAATTCAATCGTTCGTTTTTATTGGTTGTGAAACAAATTTTTGTTACATTTTTTTATATTAAACAATAACCTGCCAACAGATTTTTCTTAGAAAAATATAAATCATATATATGAAAAAAAAGCCATTCAGTTACTGTTTATTGTCTTTTTGAGATTTTTTTTCAATTCTGCATTGCAGCCAATAATTTTGCGATAAATATTATGACTCAGTGTTGATGTAAAAATGAGTAACTAGTCCGTGACAAACGAATAATTAAAATGTTTAAGGCTGTGTGTTGTTAACAATTGGGGTACGATTTATATTTAAAAGTGAGAATCCATATTTATATGAAAACGTAAAACAAAAAATCCGTCACTGTTGAAAATTTAAGGTGTTAACGTAAAAAACAAGACAAAACATTTTTTATAAAAACAGGAGAAAAGAGAAAGAGAGGTTTCACATTTTTTTACACTCGTAAATTCGTTACTCAACTAAAATGATGAATCTGAACAAATGAGATCAAAAAAAAAAAAAAAGAAAAACAGTTGCACCAAATTTTTCACAGTGAAAAATGACTAGAAAAAAACACTATTTGATACAAAAACTTAAAACTTTCTTGAAAAAAAAAAAAAAAATATTTTTTGTTTCTTTCGTTACGAAGAATGCATAAAATGAAATTCTTCTAACAATAAATCGATGTAATGAACTGTTCACACGAAATTGGTTCTTTTTTATTACATCCTCCCAAATTCGTTCCTTCCATGAAAATAATAAACAAACAAAAATTGTAACAAAAAGTTTCCATCTATTGGTCGTTTCGAAATAAAAATTCCGCATTGCAAAAATGTGAATAATTTTTCAGGTAATTAGTTTCGTATTTCACGCACGGTTATTTGTTTAATATTACGTGAAGATTAGTAGGTCTATATAAACGGTGAATTTGCAATGAAAATTTATCAGATTCGAGTAAGCAACCTCTGCAAAAACCCGACGAGACAAAAATGTTCCGCTACTTTGCAATGTTTTCTGTTTTGGTGGCAGCTACATTAGCTGCTCCCGTTAAGGAAAGGTAAGTTTTTTATTTTTTATATTATAATTTTATTTTATTTAAAAATTATGATACACTTCATTGTAATTTAATTTCCATTGACAATTTATTGCTTATCAGTGTATTTTTTTTGGTTTACAATTTTATTTATCTGGTTATTTGTTTACATATTTTTCATTGTTTGAAATTTTTTTCAGCGAAAAACATGTTGATATAACATTCAACCATGTCGACGAGTTTGAAGATTTCAACGAACATTTCTTGCATAACTATGGAAGCGGATATTCCTTAGTCGAAGTTTACGTTGACCTTGGCAAGGACACGGCATACGCAGTTGTGGCCGGTGACGAAAAATTCGTGAGCGATGTCAAGGCCTATTTGGACGAGAAACATATTTCCTACGAAATCAAGGAACACGACCGCTCTCATAATTTCAAGGCCACCATCAAGATGAATTTCACGTTCAAAAACGGCAAACTGGTAGAACAATAACAAACTTAACCTTACTTTGAGGTTATGTATGGGAAATAAACAAGTCTCCAATTTTTCAGAGAATGAAATTTTTTATTTACCATTCACAATCGCATAAATTAATTAAAAACTATTATTGCATCATTCAAAACACAGTGTTGTTTTCTTATGTCAACAAAATATCAACAATGGAATACATTTAGTAAAAAAAAAAAAAATAATGGCCTTGTTTGTTTACACCTTTCGCGCTCTCGAAAATAATAAACTTGTACAAAATTTTTATCTTGACCATTTTGAAACAACTTTCTCACTCACTCTCATATCGCTTCTTTTGCTCATCAAACAAATCATTTTCAGTTTCCCCTTTTTTTAAGGTTATGTAGAATCAATTTTAAAATCTGAATTATGTAAAAATGAACGTTAGAAAATTGCACATCTCCTCATTGCAAATAATGTCTTAAAGTCTATGAATGTCTATGTCTATCCAAGTAAGCGCACAAAACGAAACAAACAGAGGTTAGGTGTAAAATACATATTTTACACTTTAGTTATGTGTAAAAATGACTAATCATATAGCAATTAACCATATCTACTCTTGGGTTATACTATACATGGACAAGATATACGTGTAACAATTTTTTCCTGCGAGCATTGTCCCAAACTTTCGAGGTAGAATTTTCATGCCTCTTTTTTTCTGTTTTATTTTGTTCTCCCAAATTTTTTTGCAGTTTGACAATTTTTTCCCCCTCGGCGGTGGTGTGAAAACGAAGAAAACTAGTTGCCGCCAGATGTCGCCCGTTTGAAATTCCCCATCTGACATTTTTCTTTCACTTGTGAATGAAAGAAAATGACACCAGGTAGCGCTGAAGCGCAAATCTTTGTGGGTTTCTGATGTTTATTTCTTCTTTCAAACGATGGTAAGGACAGTTTTTGTTTTTTTGAGAATTTTATTGTCAGTGTTGACGGAAAAAGCAGAATCTTATGGTTCATCATCATAACAGGCGCTATACAAATGTTGAAAAATAGTTCTTGGCGCAAAACGAGGCCAAAAAATTTGTCCAGCCCAGAATAGAGCACAATTGATTCAAACCGTAAAAAAATTTTACACTTGCTCTTCTAATATCTCACCGCTCAAATCTCCAGTCTTGGACACTCGAAACAGAAAACATAACCCTATTTACACCGTACAACTATAGGTACAAAATCCAGCAGCTATTTTTATTTTCACCTTTTTCTTATCTCTCTTTTTTTACTTTTTTTTAAACTTGTTTTTTTTTTATATCCGACAAAATATTTTATAGGATCTTTAATCCTTGGCCGGTAATTGTGTACTGATGAAATGCGTGTTTCGGTTATATATTTTTTTAAAATTACATTAGAAATAACAAAAAAAAACTTAACGGAATAAAAAATTTTTTTAATGAACAACAATGACCTTTGACCTTTTTATAAAATTGCGAAAGGTCAACGAAAATGAAACAATCGGCGAGAAAAATTGCTTTTTCGAACAAGAATACTTTTGTTTCTTATAAGACAGAAGATTTTTTTATGTTTTGTGTATAATACAAAAAGTTTGAACAACTTACGATTATTTTTCATCATTTTTTTCCATGCGTCATTTTGTTAAAATGTTTGATTTTTATAACTATGAAGCCGGGCTAAGATATGTTTGTTGAGAAAATATATCTTAGGTATATATACCTCGTATAATATATATACTCATATTTGTTTATTTTAATATTTATAATATTTATAATATTTATAAGAAACACCTAGATTCGTCGTTTACTCAACCTTGAAAGCGGAAAGAGAAGCATTACTATACGAAAAAATTTTTTCCTATTTGGCTCATTTGTAATAATCGTTCAACTAAAATGACATTTTTTTGTTCTTTTTAGTTTTTTTTTGTATTCATTATCGTTAAATTCATCTTTGCTATTTTACACTTAACACTTAGTCAGTAACCCTAAGTTACCCTTGATCATTTTTTTGCACGTGTTACTTTTTTATTTTCATTTAATAAATAAACGCCTCTGAATGGCAGTTGAGTCTTCGGAATTTTCTTCTAGAATTTTCTTCAGCAGCCCCGCAGCAGTTCTGGCGAGATTCTTTTCGGGAAACAAACGAGTTGAGCATATGTTGGCTTTTGAAATTTATGATAATGATGACTATAGCGAAGCGGCACTAAAGTTTGTGTTTTTTCTTTAATACTGACTACGTGGTGTTCGGTTTGGTATCACTTTTGCGACTTTATACACATCTAGTTTATTGTGCTGCGTCTTTGGCTCTACACACGTCGGCCCAACATCTTTTTTTGTTTATCCTATCACAATATTTAATCTACAATAAAGAAACAAAAATTTTGAAGAACTATTTGAACCAAAAAGAACAAAGTGGGACTTGAAACAAAAAGAAAAAACATTGCGATCGCGCCCTATAGTCTATGCCAGATGTGAAATGTTTCGTTGATGAGATTGTTGTCAAGACCGATGAAACGAAACGAGTTTTGATGTACCTCTCGGAATACAATGTGTGATCACCAGAATTGCTAGGTGCTATCCCAAATGTTTTTAAGGCTTGATCGAAATTCAAAGCGTATGTTCTGGTAGTATCACGCTATATTGCTCCCACTCATCGTCGTCACGCATTTCTTCTCGGGCGTGTTCTGGCTCTCGGAGTTGCTGCGTACCGCCTTTGGCGTCGTCGCACTCTCGTTGGGATTGTTGTTGTTCGTCGACGTTGAGCTTCGTCTTCCGTTCGGAGACTTTACGTCAAACACCGAAGTTTCCGATTCGATGTCCGATTCGATCTGAAACCATTCATTTTTCAAATCACATTTTGACATACAAAAATTTGTCCACAAAAAAATGATGATGGTGATTTTTGGAAGATTACAAGATTCGCCGTATCATATTCTATCATGTCGTTTATAATATCATCCCAGAAGGGTTTTATAACTGCTTGCAATTACATTAATGTTTCACTTGTCTTGATGATGGAGGATGAAATGATGCTACCTTGTTAAAACAGACTACCTGTCTGGTAGCAGGATGCGGGCTCAAGAAAAGGCCCTCGCTAGTATCACTGCCGCAGCTCGAACTTTCGCTCATATCAGCAGCGAATTTGCGCGAGGCCCTAGGGCTTGGGGGTGCAGCTCGACTTTGTCCACTGCTCATCAATCCCTGATTTCGTGCCCGAATTAACGTTTGGATGTGCTCGCATACTCTGCGGAACCTTCTTATATTGCCTAAAAGATAAAATATATTGTATTAAAAATTATTTTTCTTCTAAAAGTTTTACCTTTTTTTTATTCTTACCACTTGATAATGTAAACGTTATGGCATAAAGAGGATCGTTGGGTCGCATTAAATTTTCACTAATATCAACATCAAAACGAACTTGTCTCTGGAAAATGACGGGTCCGGATGAACCCCTTTTATACTCCACCTTAAACGATGTTTGCGAGCATACGCTGTGAGACAATTCGGCTATCTGAAAATCACAAATCAATCATGAATCCACTCGTTTTCATATTTTTTTTTTATTTCCAACAAATTGAATTTCAATCTCAACTCACAGACAAAAATGCATGAATTAAATCAGCTTTAACATTAGCTAACTGCTTGCCCTTCACTAATACTGTAAAAGTTTCGTCCTTGTCGGTCGTCATTAAACTACCGAACCAGGACTTCTTTGTAAATTCTGGCGACGATTCTGGCGTGAGGTGCACCTGAAAGAGGAAACCAAAAGCATGTTAAGACTCAATCAGATATAAATGTCTATCTGAACGGTTTAATTCAAAATTTGGAAATACTTACTTCTTCGGCGCTTGTGAGCAATTTACGTCTATGGAATCTAGGACTGCCCAGAAACGAATTTTTGATCGTAGTTAATCTCGATCTCCAATGATGTGTGCCTGATCCTGCTCCAGTGTGAGGTGATCCTGGAGGTGTAACTCCAACTGCAACTACTAAAAAAGAAACGTTTTGTATAAATAAACATTAGAAATAACGAAATTCTAAATTAACAAAAGAAAAGTAAAAATTGATTTCTTATTGTTTACCAGGCTGGTTATCGCCAACCTCGCCACCAATATTGTTAGCTGAGGGAAGCACAGGTGCGGGAACGTTGCTCAAGACGCTGTTTGCAGTGGTAGGAATTGCGTTCCGAACTCCGTCCTGGTTTTCTGTTTGGTGATGCGAACTTGGCGCGTATCTATGCTGGCCTCGAAAAACTATTCGATGTCCGTGCATCGGCGAGCCCGATGGACTCGATGCTAACGAATGTGACGCGTGCGACTGTGGACCTGCGCTTGGAGACCTTCTTGCGTGATGTCTTGCACTGAAATAGAAAAAAAAGAATACATTTTTATTTTTCACCCTTTAATTTTTCTTTTTCTTAATATTATTGAAGTAAAAATGGATATTTTTAGAACCTAGATTGTCGCCTAGGTGTTAAAGGTGAGCCGTGGCTAATTTGACCGAGATTAAGGGCAGTGCTGCCATTGACTCGACACGTGTCAACCCTCTTCCTGGGAGGATCAACTTCAAGTCCTGTGGAACCTTTGACCGCACTCTTGCCAAGCTCCACGTCGTCCTCGCACGCTGGTCTCCGTCGTTTCCGTTCCAGCAGGAGGAAATAGATCACCTTTTCTGTGTTGTGGCTGGAAGTAGAACATTGAATTTTCATAATTAGATTCTAGGAGTTAAATTTGTTTTCCAATAATTTAAAAAAAATAAGCATCGACTTTTTTTGTAGTACAGTTCACAAATCAAAGTAATAAAGTTAAAATTTCATTATCTTTGTGAAACTGACTTTGGACTTAGGAGTTCTTTAATAAGTTTGTCTCGTTCCTTAAAACATCCGAGACTGGCGATGGCTTGCAAAACGTCGGGATCAATGGCATCTTCGGACGGAATCACGTGCGTCTGCACCACTTCCATCATGGAGAGCTCTAACTCTAATTCTCCTTTTCCAGCGGCCGTTACCCATATGTGTTTGTTTATGTCTGCGAGCTGAAACCCAAATTATTTCAATTTTAGACAAATTGTTTCTCCTTTTTTTTACTTTTTTTGTTATTTAACTTAAAATTTGGTTCGCTTTTTTATTTGAATCTAATAAAGACGAATCGCAAATCAAACATGAACTTACTGTTAATCTCTTGTCGGGATTAACTTCAATCATACCCCTGAGAAGATTCTGGCAATCCGGAGGAACGAAATGTGGAATATGAAAAACTCCCCTTTTTACTTTCTCTAAGAGTTGACGCAAATTGTCGTCGTCAAAAGGCAGAGCTCCTACCAGAAGGGCGTACAGGATCACACCACAGGACCAAACGTCTGCTTTTCTACCATCGTATTTTTCTCCCTAAAACAAACAAATAATCATCAATTACCAATTTAATGCTCGTGTAAGCATCAAAAACATTGATTTTTTAATTCATTTTTTTGTTCCTCAAATTTTCCCATCAATCTTTCTTACACGTATGACTTCGGGGCAAGCATAATGTGGGGACCCACAACTGGTCTCCAACATGGATCCAGCAGGCTGTAGAGAAGCCATGCCAAAGTCCGCGATTTTGATATTATTTTTTTCGTCCAGTAACAAATTTTCAGGCTTTAGATCTCTATGACTGAAAACAAAAAAAGCAAGAGAAATTAGTTTCATCTGGAAATTTAAGTTTGATTGTAAAAATGAGTCATTTTGTGTCGTTTCTTATTTGATGCCTTACCATATACTATGACTGTGACAAAAGTCTAATGCAGAAATAATTTGTCGAAAAAACCTTCTCGCTTCTTTGGGCGTTAATCGGCCTTTCTTTACTAAATAATCAAAAAGCTCGCCTCCTGACACGTGCTCCAACACCAAATACCTAAAAAATATATTTTTCAATTGAAAATCAAATCATCTTCAGATTTGTATATCTGCTTTTTTATTGATTTTCGTTTTTACTTTATGAAACATTATTATTTAACATTATCTTTTGTTGAATATTTTATTTTTGTATGAAAAATTCAGTTACTTACAAATATTTTTTGTTCTCATAAACATCCGAAAGGCCCAAAACGTGCGGATGGTCAATTAGCTTCATGATGGCGATTTCTCGTTCGACCTTCATGAGAACCGACTCTGAAAGCTTCTCGCGGTTTATGATTTTAATTGCCACTTTTTTCCCTTGAACGCAATGGACCCCCAGTTTGACTAGACCTACGAAACCAAATGTGTGACACCAAAATTAGAACGACATTTTTCATCAAACGTTTCAAGTTTTACTCTTGTCTCTTTTATTTAATAAGAATTCGTCCCTTATTTATAACAAGATAAAATTAGCATTGTCGATTAAACCGTATGTCAACTTAATCAGTTTTTGACACCAGGCTGATGTGAATAATAATTATTCTTTGTATATTTTCATTGAAATTATGTTAGCCAAAAAAGCCAATAAATCAATAAACTCATCCAGTTCAAACAGTTATATCGTGCAATGTTTGACAAGTCTATTATAAAAATAAATTACGAGAGGCATCGACCTATAAACTGTTGACAACATTTTTTTTTTAATTAAACTTAGATTAAATTTTCAATTAAAAATAATAATAATAAAATTCATCGTTACCACAAATCGTCGTTTGTTTTAATTTTGTATTTTGTATGAAAAAATTTTACCTCGGCAAGGAGCATAAATCTTCGAGGTCTCATTGTAATTAATCTTATTATATCCAATTGTTTGCTATTGAAATAAATAAAAAAAAATAAAAAATAAAGCGCTATACCATTCGTACGAAACAGAGACTTCTTCTTAGTCTGTTTTACAATACCGTAGTAGTGTACTCTTAGTTATAAACTCTTTTCTATCGTATTGATTTTTGCATCACACCTATTTCGTTTGAAAACTGTTTAGGAGCCGAATGAAATAGCTCATCTTACATCATTCCATCCGAATAGTACGGACGTTAAAGTTTTCAACGCTCTTTAATGGTCTCAGCCAGTAATTAAATTTTAATTTCTACCTAATTAACACTGCATCAAACTGCGATCAACATAGAGTTCCATAACCTCAGCCTTAATAAAGTGCCGACAAGACGTGAGTCTCCATCTGTCCAGCTACAAAATGTTCCTCAACATTTTGAACTATCAATTTTTTCAATTATTCAATTACGGTTCCCAAATCTTGTTTGACTTTTAATTTCAATAAACAAACACGTGCTGCCATCTGGATTTCGAACAGCTCCCGTTATCATTTAGTTTCCACCTTAGCCAGTCCAATGTTTGTTAAAATCCTAATCAAACTTTATCAAGATAATGTCAACCCTTTCAATCTCTCTCTTCCATTCAATCTAATAATAAAGCTCATCCAAATTCCAATGCCAATTTACACTCAGCTCCATCTGCTGCTTCAATAATTTTGGACCTTCAAACCCATCTTCTTTTTGCAAAATCTACAACTCAAAAGCGTCTTAATCACTCTTCAATCAGTACAATCAACAGAATCACATCTCATCCCTTCCGGTTCCATCTAGTAGCTCAGAAAGCTCAGAACCAACCTGAGAATAAACAAGCTAATGTTTTTTTATAAACAACATTTTGTGCCACGTACCCGTCTGGCCTTTGCCGAGGGTTTTTTCGAGCCTGTAGGGTCCAACATACTGGTGGGACTCCTGTAAGGGCGCGGGCCCAAGGGGTCCTTCCTTGGGCTGCTGCATGGCCGCGTCGTCCTTGGACGCCAGGTCGGGGCTGGTTTGGGCGGCCTGAACCGCCTCAGTGGTTCGAGTAGGACGTCGAGGTGATTGTGATTAGCGCCATTGTCGGGGCTGCGTTCGCCCCGGGCCCGTCACACCCTCGCGTCTCCAAACGGTCCACCTTTCTTCCGCAACTTTCGCATCGCACCAGAATCGCACACACTTCCCACTGCACTATTTCGCCACCTCAGACACGGCCCATGGAACGCGTTGCAACCAACCAGAGAAACCCTCTTGCTCCGAGTTCCGACGAGATCTCGACACTGTTTTAGGTTTGTAATTTTTTTTTACTTTTTTTTTTTTTGTTTCTCGTTTCAACTATCGCCTGACGTTTTGCGTTGGCGACGACGACGAACCGCGGCGCTCCCAGTTCGATTATGTGGTGGACGCGAGTGCGCGCGCACCAACGACGTCCCTCGAATCCATCCCCTGTTCGAGGAGGGTGCTAGGCTTTCATGCCAAGCAGAGGGTGCGCCTAGGCATTCGTGCGATCACTGATAACAGTGACGCGCTGCTTGCCGTACGTGTTAAATATGATCCACGCGCTTTTGCCCATTCAAAACTCGCGCACTCTCTTCTACTTCTCACCTTTCAATCAATTAATTGTCTCTTATCAGCATTTCGTTGCAACTATTCTTCTTTTTTTTTTTCACCCTCTTTTACACTCGCTCTAATTGTACTTTGAAAATCTGACAAGGAACTTTTTTTATTTCCTTGTTGAAAAATGATTATAGTTTAATTCAAAATAATTGTGACGTTTTGGACTTTTATATTACACAGTCCGTTTGGAGATGAAGAATAACAGAAATGCTGAGAAAGAATATTGAATTTGAAATGCAACAAAATTTGTATCATCAAGAAAGATTTTGTTACAACTTCGAGGATCAGGATATCGATCCTTTGGCCGCTTCAGTGTACCCCAAAAGTTTTGTTTCCATTTCCAGAGCTCCTTCGAGTTCTCTCTCTCTCTCTCTCTTTCTCTGTTATCAGCAAGGAAATCCTGGAAGGCTGTTATTTTAAAGGCATCTATTAATATTTGAGGTGTCTCCGTCTACTTGAAAAGATATTGATATTCATATTGAGAGAGATTTTTAGGTCAAGATTAGACTTATTGATCAAGTTGGCCGGACAGAGAGCGGTGACGCAACGTTTGATGATTTTTCGATCTACAACAATTGTAAGGGGAAAAACATTTCGAAGGAGGAAATTACGCTCGACTCCATGCAGTTAAATGAATCATGTCGGTTTTCCATTGCTTCAGACGCAGTGCCAAGATCGATCGATCCTTCATTTGCATCTGGGTTGCATGCCGTTCCGTATAACAGAAAAGCGAACTTGGATATTTAATTACGTCCATTCTTACCCCGCCATGCAACTTTCTATTTGATCCTTTTCTCCTTCTGTAAATGAATTATTTTTCCTGATGTCATTTCGTGTCCTGTTACAGATTATATATTATTTCAGTTTCACTTACCAGGGGTTGGATAAACTCCCTTCCTTTTTTTTTTGCTTCTGGCGTTTGTTTGGTTAACCCTTTTCCTATTTTCATTCAATTATATTTCCTGTCTATTCTTCTTTTTTTCCTTATTAAAAAAAAAGTATGATCCAATTAGGACTCATCAAAATATCATCACAGATTACAGTTTGGTATTCACGTTGTAGGGGTGGCAAAAAACACTCAAGAGGTACTCTCACCTCGAAAAGGAGTTAAATCCTTTTCACCCGTATCAGTGTTGAATCCGAAATCATTTATTATGACTCGGATCGATATGGAAAGACCCTCCTTTGGTATTTTCTCTTGCACACACCGCATCGCGGCCACGTGACAGCGCTCTTCTCCTTCAGTATTCAAATTTGTGTCTTCCACTTAATTATCATCCTTCTTTGTGTTTTGTCTGTATTTAAATTTCAGATTCCAAGCACAGCAAATATAATGTCAAATTAAAAATTGAATTCAACCAAATCATCATTATAAGCTTTTGAATTCAATCATTCATTTTTATTTCTCTTAACAAGAAAATTTGGTTCTTGCTCGTTCAATATCTCTTTGTTGTTGGACAAATTTTTGTAACATCGATAATTGCATTGTTACAATTTGGTTATATTTTCAGATAATTGGCCTTGTAATTGTAAATTGGACGATTCGGCAGATTCGTGTGGTGAGAGCAAGCATGTTCCCAACTATATACAAACAAGACCGGAGGGTCCGCCGGCTGCGACGGTTTTCCTCTTCCTTCCTCGCTCTTTCATCCTCGGTAGTTAAAATATTAGAATTTCCCTGAGGCGTCATACGAGGATGTCTGAATCAAAGGTACCCCTGTGTATATTACGTCACGCTGCTATTCCTCTTTTCTTCTTGATGAATCAGCGTATAAAACATAAAAATTTGTCCCTTTTTTTATACCCCCGTTGATACGTCAACTTCCATTTCGTATTTTTTTTTTTTTTTTTGGAGAGCCATTTCTTTGTCTTGTACAACGATTCATTTTTATTTCTTTAATGTGATGTTTTCTTTGTAACGTTGTTATCATTTTTTGCTGTTTTCTTTTTTTTGAAATCATAGTCGACAAATCTGTACATTTAACATCCATGGTTTGGATGTTGAGGGAAGGATTTGTTTGTCGTTATCCATGCACCGAATTGAACATTCAAGTGCGTGTGTGACGTCACGGTTTCACAGACCACTGATCTGTTGTCGAGCCGACCCTACGTGACGAGATAATCAGTGGGGTTGAAAAACCGCACTCAATGAGCTACGAGAAAGTTTGTATAGCTCTGCGTAACAAGAGATTTCAAGCCTCACTGACACTTTACCGCTTGTTCCTCAAGTCTGGAAACATCACTCTGCTTTTTTTCTGCGATTCAGTTTTTTTCTTCCTTCTCTTTCCCTTCTTTTACATCAGAAACACTGATGTACTTTGGAAATGGCTTATAAATATAACCTAAAAAAACATACAACAATGAACAATTACTTAGTTAACCGGATAATACGAATCTAGATTTTGTTGAAATTTGTTTTGGAAAATGTTGCTTCAAAAGTTGTTATTAGATGTTCGTTATCAGTTACATCTTTTTTTATCACTTATCTTTTGTTTATAAACAGTAACAACAGCTGTTTCGATAGTCATCTTCAATGCCTTGCCTTTATTTTTGAGTCTTGTATTGCTTTTGTGTTCGTTTGTATTTTTTGTTTCTTTTTATTTGTCTTATCTTTGTTTTGGTTTTGTCTACCCATTCGTTTTGTTCTTTGTTTTGTTTTGTTCTCTGTTTCCTTGTTCTGTTTTCATTCTCTTTGTTTCGTTACTCGTTTGTTTGTTTTGTTTATTATGTGTTTTTTTTCTCATTTGTTATACTTATTTGTTTATATTTGTTCAAATAAATTAATAGAAATTATATTTAGTTACTCTGTTATCTTATCAATTACGTTTCTCATCCTGTGTTTATATAACATCAACGACATCTACATAAAAAAGTGATCTTTGCAATCGTAAAACGAAATCAAAGCCTCTCTCTCTGTCTCTGTCTCTCTCTCTGTTTCGCAGGTGCAATACAGCCCCGCGGCCAATTCCAATTCCCTTTCACTTTTTAACCCATTTTCATTGTTATGCAGCTTGTTACTTCAATACATATTTCTCGTGTTCACTTGTCTATCTGAATTCCAGCCAAGTTCTATTCGAAATACTGCAAAATTGTCTCCTCGAATAAAAATATTCCACACATAAAATAACACACCAAACGAACGCAAAAGAAAAATCAATCATAACAAATTTGACCTCAGCGTTTATAAACAAACATTCTTTGTATTGATTTTGTTTTGTTTACTTTTTTTCTTCAGCAAAGTGTTTGTAAGCATAACTGCGACAATTATGTTGTTAAAAAAGAAAGCGATCTTAGAATATGTTTTTGTGTATCTACAAATGAAGGAAATTAAATTATACCAAAGTTGTTTATCTTTGTTAAACATTCTACGAAGGGGGTGTCCTCGTTGGGTCCAAAATTAGAATAAACTTTGGTCTGCGGACGAAAGACCTTGAAAAATGCATCAGTTTAAATTATAGTCAGGAAGGGGCAGGAATTAATCGAGATCGTCACGTTTGTTTGCAAATCGATCCGCCCACTTTCTCCTCTCGGGCGTTTTTCTGCCTTGGCTCTCCCAGCGCTATGACGAACTCATCGTTATAAATTTAGATGGTCTCTGTGACGTCATGTGGTGTGACGCTTTTATTTCCCATCACGTGTGATGTAATTTGAATATATTACAAATGAATCACTGCCATGCGTAAGACAGTTTTTTTTACAAAAATAAAAAAAAAAACAATTTACATTGTTTTCTTTTTCTTTTTCTTTCGTGTAAACAAACGAGAAGACAATTTCAAGGACTTTTGCAAGTGAGATTGTTTGTTTACAACTTGATGCAAATAAACATCTCTGACGAAGAAAATGATAACAACTTTATACATCGGAACTTTCCAAGGTCAAATTGATTTGGATGTTCATCAATTTGAATCATAGATTTGTCAATGAATGTTTTTTTCGTTTTTCCGTTAAGGAAAGAGGCGTTTTTACGGGTCCCCATTTTTCCGAAAGGTATCAAGTCTCAATGACGTGATCTGTGCCTTTCCCGCGAAATTCAGTCTTGATGTTGACTGTTGCGATTCAAACATTGCCAGTTGAGGATTGTAATCGCGGGAAATAACATTGTTCAACTTTCCTCGCCTAAAGTGGAGAGACGAAACTTGATGAATTTATTTGTGTATCAGTGGTTTTTGATCTCAAGTTCATGTTATCAACAAATCCGGTCTAGATGAATTGAAGGAAATAACAATTTTTCATCGGTTGTTTATTAGAACAGTGTGACTGTGAAAGGAAATAAAAAAAAAGTGGGAAAAATGTTTGCGAAAGTGATTTGGTTGCTTGTTGCTTCGTTTCTCATGAGCGAAGTAGTTTGTAAGGCAACAATGTATAAAAAAAATGGTGATGTTTTTGAAGCAGGTAATTTGTTTGTGTTTTTTGGATTTTTTTTTCTCTTATTTTTTATGCCTTTTTTTTGTTTGCTTTATTCTACTTTAATGTAATTAATAAATAAATTATCTACAGTAAATTTATTTTTGATTTGAAAAATAATTAATTTGAATTAATGTGAAAATAATTCAAACTAATCTAGATGGTTTTCGTAAGAATTAAATGAATAAAATCATAAACTTATTCATAATTCTGTTCGTGTGATAAAAAAATCAATTTCACTCAAATTACTATGTGTTTACAACTTTTTCTGTCGTAATCTTCTCTAGCAGAAAGTTGGCCACTTTCTCTGTTTTATAGGCAGAACGACTCAAGAATCGCCACTGTTGAAGTAAAAAGAAAAATACTTTCAAATAAAAAAAACATCTTTATTATAAATTGAAATGTGTTTTTAGTCACATTTTTGTTTTTGTTATTCATTAATAAGTATAATTGGTCAAATAAAGTAACGCGCGTCCATGACACAGGAAATTGAATTCACGGTTGTCTGTAAAATCGACAGGTGGGGAGTAATGAGATAGTGATGTCACTCTATGTGCAGATCTTATTATAGAAAGATGTTACTTGTTGTGATTAACATGCAGATATATACACCATTTTCATTTCCACCTTACGCCACACATTTTTTCATTTCATAAAAAACCTACTTTCATTAGAGCTACTATTTTCATCACTTCAAATTCAAAAATATAAAATTTTGTATTCAAATTTTGAATGACAAAATTTGATGATTATAATTAAAAAATGATTGTTTTTTCATTCCAGTTATGATTCCGGTTTCTTCCACAGTGATTCCATTGCCTGTTTACAAAGTCGGTTCGAATCGGATCTACAAAAATAAAGAGACGCAGAATAACAAACCTGACGAGGCGATCAAACTCATTACTGGTAATTATGAAGGTTTTCTTTTCTCTCGTTACTGAACTTTTGACATTTTCATTATAATTTCCATTTGACTACTTTTGCAGTGAAGAATCATCGAGGCTTGACCACTTCACATTGACCCCGTTTCACCGTCTTAACAAGATTGTCTATACCAAATGAAGCAACGCAAATTAATGCTTAGAATAACTTGAAATCGTTCGATATGTATTATAGTTTATTTATTTGTTAAATCTTGACGAACTCTCCAAAGTCTTATCTTATTTTCTTATTACCAAAGGCGCTTAAAAAAATTAAAATGAATGTTATTTTTTGTCCTACTCCTTTATGAAGTGTCCATCGAATGATCATCTGAAAAATTGTAAAACATTTTTTATTACGAACAACATTTTCTTTTCTATTTTCATCTTTTTTTATTCGTATTTTTCGTTATTTCACTTACTAGTTTCATTAAACATGAAGTCACTTTGATATTCTTTCAAGAATTGAGTTGATCTGTTCTCGTCGATAAATAGAGAGTACACTCGTTTCACATCCTCGATGCTGATCTGTAAAATGAAAGAGATTGAGCAAGAAGACAAAAAAGAAACGAAAAATTAGGAGATAAAAGAAACAGTGAAACTCTTAGAAACCTCGGTGCTTTTTCTCTTTCGACTAGCCAGCGAAGCGGTTGTAATAAGCTGAATCGCGTATCGCAAGGACGTTTCGAGGGCAATGCGAGTGAGCACCGTGAGTGCATCGTCGGCCATTTCGCAATCTTCCTCTTCACATCGAATTTTGAGGATCTCTTTCAATTCTTTCTCCTGATAAGGAATCGTCGGGATTGTTATTATCCGGTCGAGGAGATCGATGGGGATTCCATGTGGGCTTTTGTAATTTGTACCACGTATCCTAGTTACACCTACACAATTAACGAGAAAAGTTAAATTGATCCTAATTTCAAAAATCAACTTTCCCCATTAGTAATAGAAAGTTTTTTTTTAAAATGTATCACCTCTATTGGTAGCCATGATGACAACAGGAGCCATCTCATTTTCCAACGCCCTGTTTAAAAAGGAGAAGCACTCAATATCGAGCATGTGAACCTCGTCGATGAACAGAACACCGGGGATGATCTCGGCCTTGCCCTCCTCCCGCCACTCAGCCACCTTCGCGTTGATTTGCTCGCGAACCTCAGATTTGATCTCGCCCGTGTCGCCAGAAAAAAGTGCGAGGAAACCGTGCGTCCGGCTGTTGATCACGTCGATCTCGTGGAGGCTCACCGTGTGCACGACCTCCTTGCGTTTCTGCAGCTCGCCCTCAGGACACTGGACAAATCGCGTTTGCGACCCGGTCGCATCGTAGTCGCGAGCACGCGTAAACGAACGACCCAGACGATTTATCTTCCCTGTTGCTTTGTCTATTGTTATCACGTCGCCGGCTTGTACCTGAAAATTAAATTCATTTACCACGACTGTCCAAGTCATTATGATTGTGTACAGAGCAAGTGCAGGAAGTTGGTACTTTCTTCACTAGTGCGAAAAGTTGGTACTCTTTGCACTTGTGTTGAAAATTACAACTTTTTACACTCGCCTTGAAAGAGGAACAATTCTAACCCTTTCTTTCATCAGCGAATCAATCATCTTGTTGCCCAAGTCGTAGATTGTCTCCATCTCAGTTGTTTTGAGAGTCAGTTTGCCAATCTTAGCGCCCATGCCAGTGGCAGGTCTGTCGACTTGGATCTCCACGACTTCGCCTTCGATAATTTCAGTTTCTTCTTTAATTCTCACACCGATGGACTTGCGGATGGCCTGAGTAAGAGCCTCGGTCTTGCTCATCTCCAGAGAGTAGATCTCCGACCCTGCCATTGACGTGAATGGCGTGTCCTGGCCCAGTGACTGGGCCAATCCCATGGCTATGGCTGTTTTACCAGTACCAGGCTGACCGGCCAGGAGTACCGCTCGACCTGCGATCTTACCCTCCTTGATCATCTCGAGCACTATTCCTACTGCTCGACGGGCTTTCAACTGACCAACTAAACCTTGAGAAACCTAAGAGAAATGAAAATGAAAAATTGATTTTTAAAAGTTTGAAATTTGGTTGATTAATAATTTTTATTATTTAAAATTAGACTTGGAAGATAGATGTAAGATTCAAATATAAATTTGATTTCAAGATTTAAGTTTATGAAATTTCAGTTGACGTAAATCGAAGATGAAACAATTATTATACATTTCTAGGCTCTAAACTGTCGTCGAGTCCTAACCCACGGATGTGAGAATGGGCGCCAATTCTTTCGATTCGGGTAGTTTCTCGCACTTCGTGCACTTTTGCAGCTGCGATTGACTGTAAAAAAATTTCAGTAGATTTAAATGATTAATTAGGAATTTTATACAACCATAAAATAACAATTTAATTATATTTTTATTCTAACCATTCTTTGTTGATGACTCAAAATTGAAAAAAAGTAAACAAAAATTGAAAAAAAAAAAAAAAACTAAAAACCAGAACAACAATTGTTAATGAGTTAAAATTGTTTATTTTCATTACTGATGAATTGTAATTGGTTACAAAAAATTGTGTGTACAAAGTGAGGTTATGCCGGATGTTTGATCAATACATGTGAATTATTTTTAAGGTAATTAAAACTCGTACAAATTACATTACAACGAATTATAAATAAATAGTTTTTAATTGTCTGTCAAGTATTAATTAATTAATTAATTTATTTATTTATTTATGAAACTGAAAAGGAAATTTATATTCATCAAAATTGATACAAAGAATGATTAAAGTTGTTTTTTTTTCATTTTTTATGATTGTGTAATAAATATAATTTTTAGTTATATCTACAAACCGCCATGGTAATTTTCTGATGAAAAACAACAGCGCGAAATTGTGTAAATTGTTATTTCGTCGTTGAATTGAACTTTTGCACGCACTAAACTAAACAAAACACACTCGTTGGAGCTCCCGATGTGTTCTAAAACTCATGTGATCGTAAAGACAGAAAACATTATCGTCTGTCTCTATCTTTCTCACAGACACTTTGCAAATGAATGTGAGCCGATATTGATATTGATAAATAATATAATTAATTCAATGAAATAAAAATGAAGAGAAAAGAAGAAAAATGTTAAAAACAAAGCTTAGAATATATATATATATATAATTTTTATTGATAAAACATTTTTGAAAGCCGCTTTAATAACCAATGAAAGTACAGTTACAAATTGTGTAAAGATTAATTATGAATTATAAAATGTCAAGTCGAGAATAAATTTTTGCACATTTCACTGAACGAAAGTCATTGTAAACATAATAATTATATTATACAGGGGAAAAAAATTGAATAATCATTACATCTTGACCAATTCACAAATTCAATTTCGGCCTGAGATAAAATATATATGTACAAAATTAAAGCTAAGTACACATTCAATCAGGATACAACCCCCTTATAACTTTTCTACAATTCGCATTTCTAAATTTCTCATCAATTGCAATTTTAAACCATCTCTTTGAAATCGCTCTTTTTTTATATTACATAAACCTGACAGCCGCGAATTTCAATCAAGTATACAAAATCACCTATAAAAAGTACAAACATAAGAAAAACAAAGAATCAATTTTGCAAGTTGCGCATAGTTTATAATCTTGCAAAATTGCTAGCCTGCGAAAAATAAGTGATTCAGTGGGTAACGTTTCAATTTTTGTTTGCAAAATGAATCACTTTTGAAATACTAATTAAAAATTCATACAAAAGTTAATTCCAAAACAAAAAATAAATAAATTTTTACTTAGTTTCGAATCAACGTTTGTACTTTTGAATCACTTGTTTTCGGCAGGTAAGTTTGCAATGAATCTTACTTTTACGAGTACTTCTCTCATTCTTTAGTCCTAGACACATACACACAAGAGCAATAAATCTATGACACCAATTCACAAACATCTCGAGAAAAAAAAAAATTTCTTGTGAATCACAATGAGCCGTCTGATTACGTCTATCAAATTGGGATCAGAGAGAATCCTTTTGATTAAACGTCAGTGCCGATGTCGAGACTACGCGAATCCTGATTGGAATCATGTTGAGATCCGTTTTCAGAAGAGGCGCTGCTCGACAGGCCCGACTGGTCCGAGTTCTTCTTGGCCTTGGGCTTGTATTCGGTGATGACAACGGTGACATTGTTGACCGTGACCTCATTGCTCTGGCCGGTGCTGCGGTCAACATTTTTGAGCCGCGGTGGGTGCCTGCTTTTGCGCCTTGGCTTATCCAGCTTGCGCTCTTTTTCTTTTCCGGTACTGCTGCTGCTACCACTTGTAGGCTCCTTTTTACCAGACTTCAACAAAGGTACGTATTGCGATTGGGCAACCTGTAGGATAATATAAAAATTGCTTTAATTTTTGGCTGCTTACAATAACAAACCTTTTTCAGGTTCATTTAATTAAATTATTATTAGATAAATAAAACTAATACAGTTTGAGGATGTAAAATATTATATAGTATGGCATTTATTTGGTATTACCAATTGAGGATTAATGCGGGGTTTCCGCGTGGAAGTTCCTTTGCGGACGTCGCACATGAGGCACTTGAAAGCTTCGGCTGTGTTTCGATACGTGCAGACACTGCAGTCCCAATAATTATCTTCCAAAACCTTCGCCTGACGTTTACCACTGCCCGAATGGTTCATTGTTCATCGACAGTCGCACACCACCGTACCTTCTCAGACGAGAGCTCTCGCCCACTTCTCCTTCATGAACTTTGATTTTTTTTTGTCCTCTCAGCCTTGTTATTCCGTGTCCCCTTTCAATTAATTATCTGTTTTTGTTGTTATATTCCTAGGCATTGAGCAATCTCAAAACCGCTCTCATTGGATTTGCAACTAAACTTGATGTTTCATTGAGCGTCATTCGTTCATCATGAATGGAAATCCTGAAAATGAAGGAGCTGTTTCATTAATCTAGTTAAAAAACTTTTTGTCTCATTGTTGATTATGTAATTTCAGATAAAATTATTGGTCGATGAAAATATGATTTTTTTCAACTCCAGAATTTTGAGGTTAAGTGGAGAGAAATGGTTATAGTTTGTTTGAAAACTTACCCTGTTCACTGGCGAGGATCGAAAAGTGTTATCTCATTAAATAAACACAAAAAGGTGAACGAAGCAAAAACATAAAACTGTTTGCGAGTATGTACACATCCTTCTCCCCGACAAGCCGACGCTAATTCCAATCCTGCGGCTTGCTATTCAATAACAGTTTCATTCAAATGAAAACAAGCCGTTTCTTCTAGTTCACTGATCATCTCTGCATCTTAATTACTTCGCATTTACGACAAATTTATTATTTACTATTCATCACTGCAAATATTATCTCGGGCGACGTTCGGCTGTCGTTTCTGAGAATGTCGGTATGTGAGAAATGAAAAAATAATTAAAAAACATAATCGTAACAATAGTGGCGCCACAGACGCGCGGCAAATTTGAATTTCGAAATTCTGAATTTGAAATTTTGTCATCTATCTATCTAGTCTAGCTATATTAAAAGAATATTTTGCTGTGTTAGATTAGGAGGAATTTTGATTGAAACAAAATCATGAATCATAATGTGATGATGATTTAATAATGATGATGGTGACAAAACATCAAAATATTGTTATAATAAAAATTATGAGGTTGTTGTATATCGTTGGATAGGTATTGTAAAAAGCCATCCATTCATAATAATGAAAAGAAAAAACAATACAATTTTATTCATTTTTGTATAATATTTTATTGTTTTTTTTTTTATAAAAAATAGATTTTCTACATTTTAATATGTATTAACTGAATTTTACTATAAGCTTTTATTATTATGTTAATAATATGTATAATTAATGTGATTATTATACATTGTTTCAAAGATGCATCGTTCAAATTTAAAGAACTGTTAGAAGATATTCCATACTTCGATTCGATACCTAAAAATGACAGAAATATATGAAATAATTATGATATTCAAGTAAAATATAATCACAATTATGATCAGCTTATAAAAAATAAATATTTTAAACAAACACAACCATGGAATACGACTTTATCAGTGAAATACTTACTATCCATTGGTATCTTTATTACTATCTTTTTCTATTCATTCAAAACACAAAATTGGAATAGAATTTTTTAATTGATTTTATTGTGCTTTGATTTTTTATGTTTTGTCTTCTTAATATTTTTGTATCTCAAAAAGTTTAACTCAATTCGTAAAATTGTGTAAATGGTAAATTAAAAAGTTCTCATAATACTTCTTAATGCTTTTTTAATATCGCTATTTCATTGTTTTCACTCTTGAAAATCCATCTAGCAACGATTAAAACGTTCAAAGTGATATATACAGGTCATTATATTGAATAATTTGATAAAGATTTTTTTATTTTAATATCTTTTGATTTATTCTGTGAAGTGCTGAAATTTTGAGGTTGTGCAAATTAAACTTTTACATCTATTCTATTCATTTTGATAACTTCTTTTCAATGTAGAAGGCCTTCATAGAAATTCTACCATCAGGGAAATTAAAATTAATTCAATTTCATAACTGGAATGCACATAATGTATTATAAACAAGGTTTCATTCAAACAAAGATGTACATATCATTTTATATCTTAGATTTATCTTTTACTGTCCATATATAAGTTAAGTATGTAAATGATACCCGAACCATCTGTATAAACTAGTGTAAAAATGATGGAATTCTTGTAATGAAAATATGTTAAAAACGTTTTGGTACCAACATTAACATAAAATTCCATCGACAAAACAATGAGTCCATAACCACTGACGCACGAACGATTGTTACATCTTAGTTGAAATATTTTGAACATCGTCATAATCCGTTTAGGAAAAATTATCCAACGTGAACTGTAACTAAGATTATCAAGAGAAAAATAAATTAAAAAACTAGAAACATCTCCCCCACACCGAAAATATAGATTTTTTATATCTCTTAAATTAATACATTACAAACGACAATAAATTGTATTAATTGTTATATACATTGTATATATGTTTGTGTATAAGAATTTTGTAATTCTATTGATTTATTGTTGAATGAAATATTGAATACCATCTTACAAAGCATTTTGGATGTTGCCATTCATTTCTATAACTGCTTGTCCTACGATACACACACAAAAACTTAGAATAAGAGTGACTATTAAAATGGATATTAACGGTAGAAATTTTTCAGGGGAGTCAATAAACAAGTTCATCTGGAAAAAATATTGCTTAAAATAGTTCAACAATATAGTGTTGGTATATTGCATAGTTTTATATTAACTATTTTTCATACAGCATATATAGTCAAAGTAATGGCTAATATATCGGTACTTAAACAATACAAAATAATCAATGAGTAACAAGCGTTTACCACCTCTATTATTCTGGTCAAGAAAATCTTATCAGTTGGATTTATATATATAAATAATTTCAATTATAAGACATAACAAAAACACCTTAGAATCGACTGATGTTTTTTATGTAACAAAATTTTCATATCGTAAATTTATTCAACGATTTTTTTATCTGGGCCGACAGACAAGGTTACCGACAGACAATAAGTGACAGAGAAAAAAGTTAGTTCAAATTGAACCTCATTATTATTGCAAAATGTAAGGGATGTGCGTTAATTGACGTGCAAAAACGGCGATTTAAACGAGTAAATTATTGCAAACTTTATCAGAGAAAAATACTAGTATAACAACGTCTTTATATAAAAAGAAAGTTATTTTTAAACGTAAGGTACTTGGTTGATGAATTAAAAAACATTGTCCAATTGGTCTTCAAAATTTTTCATTCGATTATAGAAAAATTTGTTTAAATGAGATAGTACATTTCATTATTTCAAATGAAGCCTCGTGTGTCATTGCGTGTATTCATTTTTGCGAATAAATACTATCCCGTGAATATTTGACTTGGAATATTTATAATATGATATAATATAATGGTTCAACAGTCAAATTCCTTGTTAATCAATAACGACTTGTTAGTGAGGACGAAGTTTTGTTGTACAAAACATCTCTAAATGGTAAATTTTATTGTCTCCTTTTTGAAACGACAGAACTGACTGTGTTAAGTATACATTTTGTAACTAATGTGAATAATGGTTTTTATATGGTTCTTGTATCTTTTTATTAAATAAAATAATAAGTTTTGATCCTGTTTGTGAATTATTGAAACATTCCTTCATTCTGAGGTCAAGAGGAAAAATATTTGAGGCAGATGAGTTAGAATGAGAAATTGAACCAAAATTCTACAACTTTTTTCGGTTTGGATATTTTTTAATGAGATCAAATGATTGGAAAAAGATGTCATGATCTGGTAAGTGTTTCTTATATTTGATTTCGCACCTGCACAGCTTGAGAAGCTACTTTTTTTTCTGAATTGAGAATTTGCAAAAAATTTAACAAATTGTTTGTATAAGAAACTGTACCAAAAGTTACGATGCCCATCGAGATGCTGCACTCGACGTTTATGAAAAACACGATTGTAAAAGGCATCAGTTGCTCGATCAGTAAAAAATATATGAACCCGAAGCTTCTCAGTCTTTCTGTTTCTGATTTTGGTTGTTTATGAATTTGTATAGATTTATAAATTGTTATATAATGTTCATATCTCGTGATTTTTATTTCTTGAGTTTATTTTATGAACAGGCTTCGAACCCAGAAGTGCTGAATTGCATCTCGCTGAATTACAAAGTATCATGGCCGATAAATATTATTTTCGATGAAGCTGTTATGGGGCAGTATAGCAAAGTTTTTCAGTTTCTTCTGA